>SJYO01040405.1:45689717-45740965 GCA_006410555.1 Capra ibex | reverse complement strand
CTGGGACATACGTTCTGTCCTTTTTTCTGTGTCTACACATATGGTCTGAAAACCTGAGTCTCCCTCTCCCTCTCCCACCCTACTAAACCCTCTTACCCTTAATATTGTACATATGACAGTACATTCTTAACTTAGCGGTCAGGTACAGACTGCATCCCACGTCGAACGAACCCCGACCACGTACCCCTACTGGGTCTCTCTACAACACCCCTCCCTCCACCCTCCCCCCAAGTACAAACCCTTACGTACATTCTTAATTTCTAAAATTTTAAATTTTTTTTTTTATTTTTTAATTTTGTTTGTTTGTTTGTTTGTTTGTTTTTTGGACAAAGAGGACGTTGAGGACGTAACGTCCGTCTAAGAAATGGTGAACTCGGTGGTCCTCCGGGGATGGTTAGGAAGTAACTCCAATAGAGGATCGAGAAGTATCAATAGACAAAGGGACGTCAGAGTCCCCGAGATAAAACTTAATAGGGTAAATACTTAAAAATAAATAAGAAGACTAGACCAATTACGTAGATAAGAGAAAAGTTTCAATATTAAGACATAAAACAGTATTTTGATAACTTACAAACACAAGGGGTAATAAGAAATTCGAGGTATTCTCGTCCCTGGTACAGAACAAATTAAATGAGGATAGTGGATCGTTTGACGAACCTTGGAACAATAATATATTATCCCTAAACAACTTTTCATTATGTATTTATGAAAGTACAGTATATAGGGATAGATTAAGATGGAAGTACATATAAAAGGAAAAAGAATTTGATTCTGTAAATTGTTCAATTCGTAAAAAGAGAAACCTTATGAGAACGATTTCACTTCTTTTTCATGTGTAAAAATACGTATGAAAATAAGTACGTGGTTACGAGATAGTTGAATCTTATATCTCTTTTAAGACAAAATAACCAATAAACTTCAATTTTAAGAGTGTCGTAGTACTCTATTAGTTCGATCAATACATCAACTAAATCTTATATAAAGTGGAATCTAATATACTATACCGAACGATGTCCCTCTCTTGTGAGACATAAAAACTTATACGTTAAAAACGAATCTAGGATTTTGTTTTTGAATCGACTTACCTACCTTAAGAAACTGATAACCGTATATTTTACTACAATGATTACAAATCGTAGAATATACGGTATGTCATAAAATTGTTCACAACTTCTTATTATATTTAGACAGTCTAAAAAGTGAACGGTTGATACCTTTAATTGCTACGGGTGTAATGAACAAGTTATTGACACAGTATTCATTTTCTATATATATATATATATATACATACACACACACATATATATATATATATGACCTTCTTTTTTTCCTGTTTGAAACGTTAATTTATTTTTTATTACAAAACGATTTAGGACACAAGTGCGAATCAGTGAGTCAGTACAAACTGAGAAACACTGGGGTACCTGACATTGGGTGATCCAAGGGGACAGGTACCTTAAACAGATCCGTTCCTATGACACCACCCAACGGTAAAGGATGAGGTCCCCTAGAAGGTCTAGGTCAATAGTTTGAACACAAAGGACGTAACCGTCCACCTAAGAATTGGTGACTTGAAGGACTCTTTGATATCACACAGAAATAAAAATAGTAAAGTGGAACTGGAAAATTTTAACGGTTGTCGTCGAACCGGGGTCGAGTATGAAACTACATACCTTTAGTAATTGTATTACATTTACTCATTTTGTAAAGAAAAAGGGTAAGAATGTTTATTAAGATTCTTTACAAGAAGTAAAAACTCCTTATCTAAGTTTTATTGAAATCATTATATGACTTATTCACTATTTTTGACTCTTTTTTACAACTTCAGTCGGACACATAATAGTTGTCCATTTCAGAAAATACCCGAAGGGACTATCGAGTCAACCATTTCTTAGGTGGACGTTACGTCCTCCGGGACCAAACTAGGGACCCAACCCTTGTAGAGGACCTCTTCCCTTTCCGATGGGTGAGGTCATAAGACCGGATCTCTTAAGGTACCTAAGATATCAGGTACCCAGTGTTTCTCAGTCTGTGATGACTCACTGAAAGTGAAAATGAAAGTTTCAGAAAATAATTACTATATTTCTCCGGTCATTTGTCACCTGTCTCGATTCCGTACTAAAATTCGTTTCAAATAAGTAACTCTGAGAATTCATTCGTTTACTTCGACTTAACGAGTCACTAATTATCTTAGGAAATTTACAGAAGTTTGAGTTGTAACACGGAGTTCTGAGACTATATAAAAATTCGTGTATCACACTACGAATTGTTTATGTAAAACTAACGGTACTTATTCCTCATTTGTGTCAATCCTCTCTTTCTTGTTTCGATTTAATCACGAGACGACCCACCATTTTCGATTGTTACAGTAAGGGGACCAAACTGTCATTAAAATAAATTTCTAAAAATATTTATTGGATTTTCACCCTCATGTGTCGTTTAATAGGTTCGAAAGAAGTCGCTTCCTTACGACTCAGTCACCCTCATTTCACGAGTACTTCGACACACCCTATTACGTTTACCGTTGACTCGAAGTTACACCCATTCACACTTCATTTCGTAAATTCCTTGACAAGGTCTATGTCTTATTATCTAATACTCTATGGTAAATACTAGGTCATTCTACTAGATTCTTAATGTTATACAATAAGGTAAGTTTTTAAAAAACGTTTTACAAGTGAGTGACACCTGAAGAACTTCTACTTTCACTTTCAGGGAGTTAACACAGACTGAGAAACACTGGGGTACCTGACCCCGGTCGACCCGAGGAGACAGGTACCTTAAGAGGTTCGTCCTTATGACCTCACCCATCTACAAGGGAAGAAGTCCCCTAGAAGGGTTGGGTCTATAGTTTGGGTCCAAAGACCGTAACGTCCACGTAAGAAATGGTCGACTCGATGTTCCCTTAGATGGTCACCTGAGGAATTTACAACCTAAGGAATCTTATGGTGTTCAGATATAGAAATAGAAAGATAGGTTCCATTAGACGAAGGTTTAGAACAAAATTAGGTTTTATGTATTACCCAAAAAGAGTTAGCAAAAAAAGGGTGATAACACAAGAACAAAACGAACCGACAGAAAGATAAAGGGAAGAACCCTTCTATTAGATTGAAAGGAACCTCCCTTAAGAGACAGGAAATGGATTTACAAAAGTCTATTAAACTTCGATGTATACAGAGGTTTCTACGTTCTAGTCATGTAATAGTAGGACATGGAACAGGTACGGATAACCAAGTCCCTTCTCTTCATTAGAACAAAGTCATTTTCTATATACTCTACAAACCACCTCGAAACCCTCTTCTTTTCGTACGATGTAAAAGATCCAACACCAGTGTACTTTTATACCTCAGATCGATTATTAACAACCCTTTTTGGACTCCGACTATCGTCAGAAGTTTACATGGGACTTTTACTCTGATTCGTTTTTCTTTCTGTCTTTTAAGTCCAGAAACCTGGGGTATATTTAAAAATCGTCTTTTATTGTTATATAGTATAGTCACTTTTTAATATAAAAAGAGATAAAAACTTAACCAAAAGACAGTGAAAGTTACATTTATTTACAACTAGTTATATCACGTATGCGAATGTCACGAATATGACAACATGTCAGTCAGTCAGTCAAGTCAGTGAGTCAGCACAGGCTGAGAAACGTTGGGGTATCTGACGTCGTCCGGTCCGGTGGGACAGGTAGTGGTTGAGGGCCTCAAATGAGTTTGAGTAAAAGGTAACTCAGCCACTACAGTAGGTTGGTAGAGTAGGAGACAGTAGAGGAAACGGAGGACGTAAGTTAGAAAGGGTCGTAGTCCCAGAAAAGTTTTTCAGTCATGAAGTATAGTCCACCGATTTCATAACATCAAAGTCTAGGTCGTAGTAAGGAAGGTTCCTTATAAGTCCTGACTAAAGGAAATCCCACCTGATCAACCACGAGGAACTTCAGGTTCCCTGAGAGTTCTCAGAAGAGGTCGTGGTTTTCGTAGTTCAAGTTTTCGTAGTTCAAAAGTCATGAGTCGAAAGAAATATCAGGTTAGAGTGTAGGTACGTACTGATGACCTTTTTGCTATCGAAACTGATCTGGCTTGATACAACCGTTTGTTACAGAGACGAAAAAATAATTCGACAGACAACCAGTATCGAAAAGAAGATTCCTCGTTCACAGAAAATTAAAGTACCCAAGTCAGTGGTAGACGTCACTAAAACCTCGGGTTCTTTTATTTCAGACAGTGACAAAGGTGACCAAGGGGTGGATAAACGGTACTTCACTACCCTGGTCTACGGTACTAAAAACAAAAGCCTTAATACTCAAAATTCGGTTGAAAAAGTGAGAGGGGAAAGTTAAAGTAGTTCCCCTAGAAATCAAGAAGAAGTGAAAGGTGGTATCCCCACCACAGTAGACGTATAGACTCCAATGACTATAAAGAGGGTCGTGAGAACTAAGGTCGAATACGAAGGAGGTCGGGTCGCAAAGAGTACTGCATGAGACTTATAGTCAATTTATTTATGACAACATGTGACCATCCAATAAACTTCACGTTTGCCTCGGAAGACTTTAGGTCGGTATTAAGGTTAACTTACAGACACTAGGAAACTCACGTACACACACACGAGGCAGTGAAGTCAGCACAAGTTGAGACCAAATAAACTCATAAAGTATTGTCACGATATTTAATGTATAAGTTTTAACTGGAGAGATAAAACAGGAGGTTTCACACAGTAAAAAGAATATAAGACATAAAAACCTTCCATTTTAATTCTACAATTACAAGTTAGAATTACTGTAAAACTATTTACGTTTCTTTATCTCCTTTTGTTATCTTACCCTTTCTAAACCCTATAGAAGTTCTTTTCATTTCTGTGGTTCCCTTGTAAAGTACTTTTCTACCCGTGTCATTTCCTGTCTTTGTCACACCTGGATTGTCTTCGTCTTCTATAATTCTTCTCCACAGTTCTTATGATCCTTGATATGGTTTTTCTAGAATTACTAGGTCTATTGTTACTATTACACTAGTTAGTGGATCTCGGTATGTAGGACCTCACACTTCTGTTCACCCGGACTCTTTCGTGGTGATACTTGTTTCGATCACCTCCACTACCTTAAAGTCGACTCGATAAAGTTTAGAAGTTTCCACTACGATACTTTCACGACGTGAATTATACGATCTTTAAACCTTTTGAGTCATCACCGGTGTCCTGACCTTATCCAGTCAAAGTCAAAAGTAAGGTTGGGGATTCTTTCCGTTACGGTTTCTTATAAGGTTGATGACGTGTTAACGTGAATAGAAAGTCAAGTCAAGTCAGTGAGTCAGTACAGACTGAGAAACGCTGTAGAATGTACGGTCGTTTCATTAAGAGTTTTAAGAGGTTCGATCCGAAGTTGTCCTACACTTAGTTCTTGAAGGTCTACAAGTTCGACCTAAATCTTTTCCTTTCCTTGGTCTCTAGTCAACGGTTGAAGACGACCTAGTCTCTTTTTTATCCTTTTAACGTCTTTTTGTAGGTTAAATAACTGAATGTGATTGCGGAAACTGACACACCTAGTATCGTTTGACACCTTTCCAGAATTTCTCTACCTGTATGGTCTGGTGGACTAGATAGAAGACTCTTTAGACATAAGTCCAGTTCTTCGTTATCAATCTTAGTCCGTACCTTGTTGTCTGACCAAGGTTTAACCCTTTCCTCAGACAGTTCCGACATATAACAGTGGAACGAATAAATTGAATATACGTCTCATGTAGTACTCTTTACGACCCGATCTACTTCATGTTCAACATTAGTTCTAACGACCTATTTTATAGTTATTTGACTCTATCCTCTACTGTAGTGGGAATGCCGTCTTTCGTTTCTCCTTAATGTCTCGGAGAAATACTTTCACTTTATCCTCTCACTTTTCAACCGAATTTTAAGTTGTAAACTTTTTGAATCTGGTACAGTAGGTCAGGGTAGTGAAGTACCATTTATCTACCCCTTTGTTACCTTTACCATTGTCTGAAATAAAAGAACCTGAGACTTTAGTAACGTCCATACTTTAATTTTCTACTAACGAGGAACCTTCTTTTCGATACTGGTTGGATCTATCGTATAATTTTTAGTCTTTGTAATGAAACGGTTGTAGATCAGTGTCGATACCAAATAGGTCATCAGTACATACTTACACTGTCAACCTCGTATATCAACCGACTCGAAGTTTCTTGACTACGAAGACTTGACACCACAACCTATTCTGAGAACTCTCAGGGAATTTGACGTTCCTCTAGGTTGGTCAGATAGGATTTACTTTAGTCAGGACTTATAAGTAACCTTCCTGACTACAACTTCCACTTTACGGTTATGAAACCGGTGGACTACGCTTCTTGACTGTGTCACCTTTTCTGGGACTAGACCCTTTCTGACTTCCATCCTCGTCTTTCCAAACTGTCCCTTACGCTATAAACCTATCGTAGTGGTTGAGCTACCTGTACTCAAACTCATTGGAACGTTCAACCATTACCTGACCTTCGGACCGCACGACATCAGGTACGCCAGCGTTTCTCAACCTGTGTTGACTCGCTGACTTGACTTGACTACAAAGTAATTCTATTTGAATATGGATTAACGGTTTTAAAATCATCACAAAAATTGAAACAGAAATGAATTAGGACTGTAAATTACTTAATAGTTTAATCTTCTGAAATTATTAATGATGAACATATCGGAAGTAAGGAAGGATAATAGTGGCAAAATAAAGTCAAAAATTATAAAGAAAGGAGAGGGTTAACTAGTACGAAATGTATTACGTCTGGATAGGGAAGGTTATAATTAATAACACTAAAACTGTTATTTTACGAGATAATGGTGAAAGGATAAACTTTATAAAACTACCAAAAGGACCTAAAAACTTTAATTAAAATAACAAAATAGATTTAGAAATCCTTGAAGTAGAACTTAAGAAGGCATAAGACAAGTTCAAAAACCGGTGTAAGGGTACGTAGTACGAGGGACCCTCGTGACTTGACGGACCTCAATGAGTTTGTTTAGTTCGAAAGGACATGTTACATTAAAACGTAAATTTTAAAAACAAACCAGATGGACCTTACACGACGTAAGGGTGATAAGTGTTCGTAAAGTAGTTCGTCTTGAGTCTAAATGACCTCAAAACGTACCTGAGGAACAAACCTAAACACTACGAGAATCTAAGAGGATAAAACATTTTGGCGAGACCAAAATGTTATGATACCCCGTTAATAACTTTAAGTCCCTAGAAGAACATGAAATATTTAAATACAGATCTTAATAAAATATAATGTTTGTAACACTTTCTACGAAAAAAAAAACTTTTAACATAAACCATATGGGAAACTTTTATAAAAATAATTTGAAAGTTCCCTGTCTAAATAAAGTAAGTTAAATCCCCTTTTTAACGTAACCATTTTTAGGTTAGTAACATTTCAGTAAGTGGGTTTAATCTGTTCATAATTTTTATTTTTGTTTTTATACTGAGTCCAGGAATATTATTGGAAGAATGATATTTAAGATTAAGAATGTATCCCTCTCTTTAATTCTCTATGTATGTGTAAAGTATATAGAAACACATATATACACAAATGTGTGTATGTGTATGGTTCTGTTATAACTTTCATAACCATATTTCATAAGATCTCTATTCGTTCTTCGTATACTGATCCTACTTTATTCTGAGACAAGGAAAGTTATGATTAATTGTAAAAGAAACGAAACGAAGACCCTAATAGGAAGTCTTTGTTTCGTAAGGGGTGAACGAAGACACGAACCACGGGACCTCTAAAAATTATCGAGAAAAGTCCCCTTTCTACCATCGACTTACCTTCAACAAAAAAAGGAGACATTTTACCCATTCAGCATTAATTCTACTCCACCACTCTTTTCTTTTAGACGTCAGTCCTCTATCAAGAGTCCATCCAGTTGAAATCCTTTATCACATATACCTAATACTTTAATTTAAGGATTTGGATGAGTAAGAACACCTTTGGGACTCGGCGGAAGAACGTAGTACTCTTTTTCGTAAGTTAGTAAACTTCTACCGACGGGACATCTCCCTGAGTCCGTCCGGAGGGGTAGATGAAGGAATTCATCTGCTGACGAAGGAATACTGACGTCATATTCTTTTTCGTCTTATACGACCTTCAATACTTCAGTTTAAGACTCTTTTATTATTCTTTCTAGTTTGTTTTAGTCATTACTGTAGTACTTTATTTTTGTCTGACCCCTCGGTTCTCCTACTAATGGAATTAAAGTTTGAACGTGGTAACAATTGTTCAGATTCTTACGGATTTAAAGATTTTCAGTTTGTGATACGTATATTTCATAAGAGTGACTTCACGCAGACACACATTACCTTCTAATATGTATAATGTATGCTGAAACTATTCAAAACAACCATAAATCAAAGATTCAACATAGACTTTAAGAAAACACTGGGACACCTGACATCGGGTGTTTCAAGCAGACAGGTACCCTAAAAGGTCCGTTTTTATAACTTTATTCAGTGGTAAAAGAGCAGGTCCCTTTGAAGGACTGCGCCCCTAGTTTGAGTGTAGAGGACGTAACCGTCCGTCTAAGAAATGGTGACTCAGTGGATCCTTTGGAAAAAATATTGATGGATAGGTAATTTTAAGAGAAAAGGGAATATCCAATAATGTTTTGTATTTCATAATATGGGGTACGATATGTCATTCAGGGACGACCAATAGACAAAATATATATCATTCGAATAAATAGGTAAAAATGAAGGAGTAACGGTATTCTAGAAGTCGGTATAAAGGTATTTAATTCCTTTATATATCGTCTGTATTTCTTCTTAGAAACCGAAGATCTAAAAGTTCCCGATTCCAGGGTTGTTTTTGTCATCCTTACCTTCCTTTAGAAAGTTCGGTAGCACTACGAATTTCTTACTCATCTATTTGGAGAGATGGGTTAAACTTGATTTTGCACCCTTCGTAGTCGTTCGTCTTGTTTTATTAACTCACTTGAAACTCTTTAGAAGGACTCTTTATCGGAAGAAGTCACTTTGTCACTTTATGAAATATAAGAACCCGAGGTTTTAGTGACGTCTACCACTGACGTCGGTGCTTTAATTTTCTGTGAACGAGGAACCTTCTTTTGGAAACTCTTTGGATCTCTCGTACAATTTTTCGTCTCTGTAATGAAATGGTTGTTTACAGGTATACCAGTTTCGAAACCAAAAAGGTCATCAGTACATACCTACACTCTCAACTTGGTATTTCTTCCGACTCACGGCTTCTTAACTACGAAAACTTGACACCACAACCTCTTCTGAGAACTCTCGGGCACCTGACGTTCCTCTAGGTTGGTAAGTTAGGATTTCCTTTAGTCAGGACTTATAAGTAATCTTCCTGACTACGACTTTGACTTCGAAATTACGAAACCGGTCGACTACGTTTCTCGACTAAGTTATCTTTTCTGGGACTACGACCCTTTCTAACTTCCTTCCTCCTCTTCCTCTACTGTCTCCTACTCTACTCTACTAACCTACCGTAGTAATTGAGTTGTCTATACTCAAACCAGTTCGAGGTCCTCAACCACTACCTGTCCCTTCGTACCGTACGACGTCAGGTACCTCAACGTTTCTCGACCTGTACTGACTCACTGACTTGACTTGAACAAAAAGGTGGGAACAGACTCGAAGTACTCTTTATTTTGTTATCTTAGAAATCCGTTTAGAACTTTAAGATTTCGTCTCTTATGGAAATTCCGACCAAAGTACCCGGACGTCCCGTAGTCCAAGGTCTAAAGGGAACTGTACTCATACAACGACATAGTCATTTTAACGTATATTAATAGATGACACAAATCTACATTCTAACGGAATGACTCGAAGGGTGACCTCAGTTTTACCGTATCCTATTGTAGGTTTTGAAGAGATTTCTCTTTTGTCTTAATGTGGAACCAGTCCTACAACTTGTTCGACACACATACTTGTGAAATAGTCTCGGGTCAAAAAATTTTTTACTGAAGATTTACGGTCTCTCCATAAAACGAATGACTTACTCCTATTCCTTTTGTTTTCGGACGTTCACTATGGTTTTACCCAGTCATCAGTGGTTCTTGAGTCTGTTGAAAGTACCCGAGTCTTTGAATGTACATTGAAATCTCTATTTCCCTCTTGTGTCATTCGGTATTAAATGATTTTTTGATTACTTAATAAACTCAAATAACTGTTAACGAATTAAAACAAAGTGGTGGTCCGATTTTTATAGACCACTGTCTTTATTCAGTACTTTTTTCAATTTAATAAACGTGTGGGTTTGACTATATAGAAGTGTTGGTAGGAATGTGTTTTAATTGAAGTATCAACGGTAAATAACTCACGAATGAAAAACGGACGTAATGAAATGGAAGTGTTTTGGGAGTTTTGAATCTTTAGTAACTATATCACAATGATAAAATTTCCATTTATTCCAAATTACTCAACTGGTTCTAATCCTTCGTTTATTTATCATTTTAGTTCTTAATTTGGGTTCATACATATAAGTATTATTAAGACGAAGATTTTTGGTATGGTATTCTTCCTCATTGGTCTTCTTCATTAGTTTGATAAGCATTCGTTCATCCCACTATGACCACTCACTCATGTATGTAACTTTGATTTAACTTCCAAAACACAAATGAAGAATAGAGTCGTAACTGAAGGGACCACCGACTCTACCATTTCTTAGACGGAAGTTTAGTCCTCTGGACCCAAGGTAGGGACATAACCCTCCTAGGGGACCTCTTCGCTTACCGTTGTGTGGGGTTATAAGAACGGACCCCTTAAGGTACCTGTCCCCTCGGACCACCCGATATCAGGTACCCCAACGTCTCAACCTGTGTTGACTCACCGTTACCGTGGGGTGAGGTCACGAGAACGGACCTTTTAGGGTACCTACCTCCTCGGACCATTCGATGTCAGGTACCCCAACACTTCTCAGCCTGTACTGAGTCACTGAAGTAAAAGTGAAAAGTGAAAGTGAAAAGTAAAAGTACGTAACCTCTTCCTTTACCGTTGGGTGAGGTCACAAGAACGGACCTCTTAGGTCCCCTGACCCCTCGGACCACCCGACGACAGATACCCCAGCGTATCTCAGCCTGTGCTGACTTCACTGAATCGTCGTCGTCGTTGTCTCACTGCCTATGAAGGTGTGAAGAATGAAGTTCCCTGAACCATCAAAATTCCTAAGAGTCAGAACCACGATAACTTAAAAACTCAGTTTACTAATAAATAATACTACCCGACCGACACGGAATAACCCACAGGTCGTAATAGGGACTGAATCTATAATCGTCTCAAAGGTGAACACCAACACTGTTTGTTTTTACAGAGGTTTATAACAATGGATTGTCTTGTTGACTAAATATAATTTCAACGACTCCTTGGTGAGTTTACTGGAAAAGGAAATAATCGACAAGACCGAGATCAAAACTCTAAATACTGTAGTTTTGAACTTGTGATCATTAATCTTATCAAACTTTGTAAAGATGTCAAGTACCTTTCTTTGATAGTATACCGTATAAAAGTTTAAAATAATAAGTTGAGAAGAAATTAACTTAACGAAATAATGAGTTTACTTTTAAGAATTTATCCAGTTAATAGATATATATCGGAGAGTAAAGATTTTATTTTTAGTATAGTTGAAACATATTATAAAAATCCCTTATTTTACTTTGTTATTTGTGTTTTGAACAAATTGACATTACGGTCCTCTAATTTTGGTACAAGTGGAACTGGCATTCGTGTTCCCCTTTCATTTAGTTCCTAGTTACCTTGAGAGTCTCTCTATGAACTGAGTACGGGAATGAGTCAAGATTAAGAAAATACAGAAGGTGTTCGTGTAGAAAGGAATCTCTCAAAACTGAGAGGTACACACACGAATAAAGTTTATTCTGTTTCACAATATTCTTTCAATAATATTTCTTATGATTTTAATAAGTTGACAAGAAATGTCACTTCTTTTGTACGGACATAAAAATACCCGATGATGTTCTTTCTTACTAGTCTCGTCCTTGTTTTAAAAATTATCAGATATTTGTTAAATTATTTCGGTTTATACAACGTTTCACGATTTCAATATGACTAGTATATGGGACCGGAGGTCCACTACAGTGACTAAGATCACGTTACTATGAATCTAATGATTTTTATTCTCCTAGCTAGTAGACAGAAGCTCCCAGTCACAATTCCACCAATCTATTAATATATTTTAGTTAATATATAACAGTGAATACCGTAATATATGAATTATATTAACTAAAATGTATTAATGTATTAAGGGATCTTTCATTTTAATTTGAATCCTCAGTATAGAAATACAATCCTTCTTCATTCAAATCCTGGTTACTTTCTTTCTAAGTAAATGACATCTTTAGTAGTGAAGGTCTTTACTGTACGTGTATCGTTTAATTTTTAAGATCTTTCAAAATGCATCTAATTTTACCCATTCAGTGTTATTTGTTATAAATCTAATACTTTATATCACTTTTTCTTTTTTTGTCTTTTACAATATAGAAGCTAGAAATGTTTATAAAATAAAAGACGACAACCAAGATATTAGTGTCATTAGTTGATAAAAGACATACATTGTATGATCAATAGTTCTATTATAAAATATACGTGTCTGTATCTTAAGACGGTTAAAAAAGAGATTTAAGAATTTTATCGTTAACTTGATTCAAATTTCTGAAAATGAATTTTTCATTAAACGTTAGACAAGAACCAAGTTATTATTTTGTCCATATAAAAAAGTCGACTCTTATGTGTGTCTCATATTGCTGAAGTTGTAACAGTAATTATTAACTCGATATTGAGAATACCCAGAACATACTAAGGTTTCTGTCAATACAAATTACCAAAGTTGTTACTAGACCAATTTTTGTTGGGTCTCATATTATTTAAACGATTTTCTTATGGAAAATTAATACTAAAAAGTTGTTATAACTGAACAATGTAAAGATGAAGTGATTTATACTACTAAGAATACTTAAAAACTGGTTCTTTTACCAATCCTATTTCTTCATCTATATAACTATCATAAAAATTTGTACTTTTCATTTCGAATAATTTATACGGGAAGACTCGTCCGTTTACACTCTTTAAATTTTATACGAAACGGGAAGTGTCGTTGACGTATAATATGTCTGAGTTGGGAGATTACTTGAGGTAAACAACTGAGTACGTTCTTTTGTTCCATTAACATAATAGAGTTGGAAAGACTGAAAACTCGACACCACAATCTCGATAATGTAAGTCATGAACGTTTCTTTGTATAATTTTATATTAGTTCAACAAAACTCCTTTAACCCCGTGTTGGAAAGGTATAATTTTTTTACTTTTGAGCAACTTAACCCCTTTTTTATAAAGATAATCCCTGTAAATTGAGTGATCTATGTACACTTTGTAGTAGTAACAAGAACATTTCAATAGTTTCACCAATTTTTATTGTTTTTATGTAATGTTTTTAACTATCTTTTACATTCCAATCTTATAAATTACGTATAGATAAAATATAATAAAAAACAAAGACATCTGGTAAATTGTAATAGAGTAAGGAAAAGACTTATAAAAAGAAGACTTACATTATTACTTTATTCGTGCATAAATGACTTGTAAATACGATATGGTTCCTAATGTCACCCCACCACCGAGTCTCCAATTTCGCAGACCGACGTTCCGCCCTCTGGGTCCAAGTTAGGGACCCAGTCCTTCTACGGGACCTCTACCTTTACCGTTGGGTGAGGTCATAACAACGGACCTCTTAGGACCTCTCCTCGGACCATCCGATGTCAGGCGCCCCAGCGTTTCTCAGCCTGTACTGACTCGCTGAATTGAAAGTGAAAGTGAAATGATATGGTTAATGGAGATTTATTCTTGTCTTATCTTTGGTACAACTCTAATAATTAGTCAATATTTCTTAATTGTTACATGACACTAATATCGATGTGATGTACTCACGTACAGACTGAGAAACGTTGGGGTACCTGACATCGGATGGTCCGAGGAGACAGGTACCCTAAAAGGTCCGTTATCAGGACCTCACCTGACGGTAAAGGAAGAGGTCCCCTAGAAGGGCTTGGGCCCAGAGGGTGTAACATCTGTCTGTGAAATGGCAGAATCGGTGGTCCCTTCAGGTAGTCACATGTATGGTAACAGATTTATCAGATCTTCGTAAAAGAATCATTAATTTTATATGTTATAACATTGACTATCCTTTCGTAGTACAGTATAAAAATAAAAGAAAGATTCTTCTGATATTTTAACACTGAGAATGTTAACGACCACAAAGTCCAAAGAACTGAGTCATCAAGTACGTAAAGCTACCTTCATTATTCTTTAAAATATGAGGTGTTCAGTTTTGACAAGAAGGAAGGTCTGTGTTTTTAAACTGACTATGGGTGTTTCGTCGTACGACTAATGTAATCACGGCAGTCGTATTGAAGAGAGTTTCTACTTACACACAGTTCCAGAAAACAATAGTTATAACGAACTTCTGTACTTTTACAAATTCATAGACAGTTTCAAGAATCTTAAGGTGTATAGTTTATAAGTAATAACTATCTCGATTACAAACACTTATAATACGTACAAGATTCGGGACACTCTTTGATATTTTTGAGTCACCACTCGTTGTTTTCTATCAAACGAGGGAGTAAAGTTAACCATGAGTTACGATACACCTCTTGTCTCATATATCTCTACGTACAAACCAAGTCAAGTTAAGTCAAGTCAAGACAGAGAGTCAGGACAGGTTGAGAAACACTTGGGTACGTGACGTCGTGATGTCCGGAGGGACAGGTAGTGGTTGAGGACCTCAAATGTGGCTCCTGACTAAAGGAAATCTTTCCTGGTCAACCTAGAGGGACGTCAGGTTCCCTGAGAGTTCTCAGAAGAGGTTGTGGTGTCAAGTTTTCGTAGTTAAAAAGTCGGAAGTCGAAAGAAGTACCAGGTTGAGAGTGTAGGTATGTACTAATGACCTTTTTGGTATCGAAACTGATCTATCTTGAAACAACCGTTTATTACAGAGACGAAAAATTATTCGACAGATTCAACCATTATTAAAAAGAAGGTTTTTCGTTCACAGAAAATTAAAGTACCGACGTTAGTGGTAGACGTCACTAAAACTTCGGGGGGTTTTATGTCAGACAGTGACAAAAGTGACAAAGGGGTGGATAAACGGTACATCACTACCCTGTTCTAGGGTGTTAAAATCAAAAAACTTACAACTCCAAAAAAAAAAATAACTAAATGATAAAAATAAATTTAGTTCAGTTAACAAGTGAATTCATATGAAAATTTTCCTCGCCATAATGACATTAACCTTTGGTTGTAATGAACGGTCTTACCTCCTATCAGAAAATTTATTTATTTGACTTCGTTGTTATTATTTTTCATAGTTTATGATCGGTCGAAGAGACTAAAAATTGTACACTGAACAAGAGACAATTACTTCCTTCAACAAAATTCGGTTGAAAAAGTGAGAGAAGAAAGTGAAAGTAGTTCTTCAAAAAATCAAGAAGAAGTGAAAAACGGTATTCCCTCTACCTCAGAAGGATGTTCCCTTCTGACGGACCGTTAGAACTCAGGTCGAACACGAAATAGGTCGGGTCACAAAGAGTAGTACATGAGATGCATATTCAATTTATTCGTACCACTGTTACATGTCGGAACTGCATGAGGAAAGACACAAACCTTTGTCAGACAACAAGGTACAGGTCAAGATTGATAACGAAGGACTGGACGTATGTCTAAAGAGTTCTCCGTCCAGTTCACCAGACCATAAGGGTAGGGAAAATCTTAAAAGGTCTCAAACAACACCAAGTGTGTCAGGTTCGGTGTAAAGGTTCCGTTTGGTAAGTTATAGTGTCATTAGGTTCAGATACGGGGTTGGTCATTACCACTTATTTAACTTCAACTTGTCAAGATACTTCTGGATGTTCTGGAAGATCTTGATTGTGGGTTTTCTCTACAGGAAAAGTAATATCACCTGACCTTACGTTTTCATCCGTCAGTTCTTTGTAGACCTCATTGTCCGTTTAAACCGAAACCTTATGTCTTACTTCGTCCTGTTTTCCATTATCTCAAAACGGTTCTCTCACGTGACCAGTATCGTTTGAGAAGGGTTGTTGTGTTGTCTGCTGAGATATGTACCTGTAGTGGTCTACCAGTTATAGTTTTAGTCTAACTAATATAAACTAATATAATATAACTAATATATAAAAGTCGGTTCCTCTACATACAATCTACTTAAATCGATTCATTTCCTCCAGTTTCTCTATAAGGATTTCTTCACTGAGAAACTATTTCCAGACTAACTCGGTTTTCTAAAATTAAAGTACCTCTACTATACCCTTTAATAAGACCCACAAGTGTGACTATACAAGAATAATAGTAGTAACACACTTAACTTAATGTATATGTATATATATATACGTATATATATGTGTACATATAGTTATATAGATAGATATACACTAGTTAAAACTAGTCGATGACCTTGTATCATTCTTGAGTGAATCATAGGATCGATTTATGTAAGAGAAACAAGAAAAAGAAAGACAAGGGTACAGGGGGAAGAAGAAGATTAATAGTAATGTCCGTATTTCTTATTATATGAGTCTTCGGACACGGTACACTGTCATATCGATAATTTTTACCAGAGATCTTTTCTATCACACCAAGATTACCTTTCTCTTTATTTTATTAACGTATTCTACCCGATCTCTACCTCTCTCAGTTAGATCGGTCTCGAAACATACGATTTTCACTTTTACAATTAGGACGTCAGGACAGGTTGAGAAACACTTAGGTACTCGATATATCGGGAGGTCCGAGGAGACAGGTACTTTAAGAGGTCAGTACTTATGACCTCACACAACGGTAAAGGTAGAGGTCCCCTTGACGGTCTGGGTCCTTAAATAGGACCCGAAGGACGTAATATCCGTCTAAGAAATGGTAGACTTGGTGGTCCCTTCGGTAACATACGACTCGACGAAAATAATTCAATATTAATTCTAAAGTTTTCCTTTCTCCCTTCCCACTTATATTTGACTAATATAAACTCGAATAGGTTTTGCTAAGAAGGAGACAACTCAGTGTCTCTAACCGTTCCCAGTCTGACCTACGTACAGGTAGTCAATCTATAGAACCATCAACAGGTCTTATTTTTCAACACGGTACCTCCTATATTGTAAATAAAACATGAGTTATTCATAAAATAATAAACGTATATAACTTTTATGTCTGTCCATCCTCTCGTCGTGTATATCAATAAAACAATTTCACCCCATGATATCGATAAATAATAATAATGTTATAGATAATATTAATGACTTTACTTTAGGACCCTACTATCTTATATATTGTGTGCTTCGTAAGACTCAAAGTACCTACTTTTTATTCATTATATTTGTATTCGTCACAAAGTGTTGTAAAACACAATTATTGTATTTCACAATAATATAAGGATTATATCCGTAAGTTATACTTTAACAATTAACTGAGTAAAGATTTAATTTATGGAAATGGTTATCGATGTCATCATAGTCTGTTGGTGGTAGTTGTCGTTATTCTGAGAATGAACCCAACTTATAATACCTTTTGTAAAAATTTATCATTAATCATCTCTCTTTACCTCTTCCTTTACCGTTGGGTGAGGTCACAAGAACGGACCTCTTAGGGTCCCTACCCCCTCGGACCACCCGACGGTAGATACCCCATTGTGTCTCAGTCTGTGCTGACTTCACTGAATCGTCGTCGTCGTCGTCGTCTCTCTCTTCTTCTTCTTGTTTATGTATACCTGTTCTTCTACTAGTCTAGAATCATTGTGACATTCTCAAATTTCTTTAATTCAATTGAACCCCCTATAAACAATTTCTCCATTTATTCTTGATTAACCTATGTAGATGTTTATTAGTCACATTGTTAAGTCCCTGAGAATCATTCTACCATTAATTCTTTAATTCCAATGAAGAAAAAAGTCCTTGTTTTATTCCTACGAGTGAATATGGTAAAATAAGTTGTATCACAACCTAAGTGAAACGTCAGAATACAGTCTGAACTCTTGTCTCTATAGGGAAGACTATCACTGTTCATTGAACCCTTTTATAATACTTATTAAGTACTAGGTTATGTTGTGTACGGTGGTTTCTCCCTGTCCGGTGGATTCACACAATCTCTATTTTTTCATGTAACTTTTATAGACTTTATAATCTTGACCCAAATTTTTGTTATTTTTGATGAGTTCTATAGTGGACAACAATTGACTTCAAGAACCAACGGGTCATTGGTTTTTGGGACTGACTATAGAGTCTATAGTGGACGACGGGTGGTTATTTACTGTGATGAACAAAGAATTGAAGAGAAAGTTAATGGGAGTTTGGTCAATTTATTTACGTCTGGTTAAAATAAAGTGATACGATGTCCTGAAGGGACCACCGAGTCTGTCATTTCGCAGACGGATGTTACACCCTCTGGACCCAAGTTAGGGACCAGCCCTAGAGGACCTCTTCCTTTACCGTTGGGTGAGGTCATAAGAACGGACCTTTTAGGGTACCTACCTCCTCAGACTATCCGATGTCAAGTACCCCAGCGTTTCTCAGCCTGTGCTGACTCGCTGAAGTGAGTGAGTGAAGTGAGTGTCTTGATAGCAGTAACTTTGTCCTATGATAACGGGGGTTTTCTGTGTCTAATTACCTTGTCTTATCTGTTGGGTCTTAATTTGCGTGTGTCTAGACCAGTTAATTAAATACTGTTTCCTTACTTCTCGTACTTCTGGATGACTATAGAAAAAACTAAAAAGGAATCCGTTCCCGTCTTTTTCGTTTTTACTCATTTACCATGTTGTTATTTCGATTTTTCGAAAACGTGACACTTCTTTTGATAACTGTGTTACTTTTACGATGGATGACTTACCTCTTCTGTAACTATGTCATTTATGTCATTATTAACAAATTATATATTTTATATTCTTCTGAAGTTTATTAAGTTATAGTTATTTTTGTTAGACTAATTTTTTTAATCATCAATACTTATCAAAAAGGTTACTTTTTTAACGGTTGTCTATGTACTTTTCACGTTTAGTTTTGGTGATATTCTATAGTGGAGATTCGACAGTCTTACCGATAATAGTTTTCAAAACCACTCTTACACCTCTTTTTCCTCGGGAGAACGGAGTAACCACCCTTTTATTTAAACAAGTCGATGGTACCTTTTCTTATACCTCCAAGTAGTTTTTTAACTCATTTTGTTAGTAGGTCGTTAAGGTGAGGATCAATAAATAGTTTTCTTTTGTTTTTATAATTAAAATTTTCTATATACGTGACGTCTTAATAAATGGTATCGATTCTATACCTTCGTAGAATTCACAGTAGATGGTTATCCATCTACTTATCTATTTATACACTAAATATAGTTTCCTTATAAAAAGTCAGTAATTTTTTACTTGAGAACATTTGACGACGTTATATCTACCTAGATCTCCTATATAATCCACTATATTCAGTCTGTCTTTTTCTATGTATGGTATACTAAAGTGAATGTACATCTTAGATTTTTTACTTACTTATTCCTCCGTATTTGAAGGTCAATATTTTATTTATCCAGTATCCTTACATTACATGTCGTATTCTTTATGTCAGTTATTATGACATTATTGTAACGTACCTCTACTTACCAATGATCTGAATAATATCACCAGTAAATATTATATATTTATAAAACTTAGTGATACAATATGTGGTTTTGATTATATTATAACATACAGCTGATATGAAGTTATTTTTATTTTCTTTTTGAGATTGTCTTTTTATAATTATAGAAAAAATAATGATTGTGGATTAGTAAACTTATTGTAAATACGAAACCTATCCATGAGTACCTATCTGTGAACAGACACTTATTCTCTACACCTAGGACACCTATGTGTACTTTGTTCAGTGTCAGTGTTACAAAGGTCCTCTTATAAATGAGTAGTTATCATTGGAAATGTAAAGGTCCTATTTAAGTACAAAAGACTTCAATTTATAATGTATCGTCACTATGTTCGCGAATGAGAATTCTAACACAAAGGAAAATAATATAATAAAAATCATTTCTTGATCCAATTTCCTGTCTAATGTCCGACCATTTTAAATAATAGAATCCTAACGATCGTCCATCCTCCTCTATATTCCTTTCGTGTACTATAAGAAACGAATTAATAGACAAACATAAATGATAAAGTGAATAATGTTACTAGTATATAACGACTAAAATGTATGTTTTATAGTTCAATTTTTAATTTGAAATTTTTACATTTTGAGAAAATTGTAACTAAAATCGGTAGTACTATTAGTGATCTGAGTTTTATCGTCAAAGATAATTTAAGTGTCCAATAACTTTACTGTAAAAAGTTATACAATGTAGTTGAAGGTCGAAAGATAGACAACCTTTTTTCATAGTCCTTTTTTACTGAGTGTGTGAAAGTACAGTAAAGGGAAACTTTATACCATCCGTAAGTCGTTTCCATTTAATAACGACAATGGTCATAATGATAACTAAAATAAAACGGTTTAGTCTAAAATGTTAGTTCGTTTTTTATACACTGTACAAGATTTAAGGATACCCTGTTCAACTCCTGACTACATGTCGTTTTACATTTATGAAAGTTTTATCGTAGTAGTAGTATGTTAAAAATATCTGTTGTATCTAGTAGTGAAAGGATTTACGTTATGAGACGTTCATTGTTAGGTAGATAAGTAAATAAATTATTTTACAGTATAAAGAAGATGTTTTACAGAGGAGATGGAACTATAATTATATATATAATATATATAATATATAATATATATATATATAATATATATATATACTCCTCCCGTACCGTTGGGTGAGGTCATAAGAACGGACCTATTAGGGTACCTGTCTCCTCGGACCTCCCAATGTCAGTTATCCCAGTGTTTCTCAACCTGTACTGACTTCAGTGAATCGTATATATGAATATATATATATATTCTAACTTTCACCTTTCCCTTTCTAACTTCCAACCTCCTCTTCCCCTACTCTCCTACTCTACCAACCTACCGTAGTGGTTGAGGTATCTGTATTCAAACTTATTCGAGGCCCTCGAATCACTACCTGTCCCTTCGGACCGGATGACGTCAGGTACCACAACGTCTCAGTCTGTTCTGATTCGTTGACTTGACTGACTTGATATATCAGAATCAAGTTTCTAAGTTTTCGACGTAACTAAACTAACATATTATGAAGAAGACACCCTCTAGTAGGACACGTAACATTCGACAAATCGTCGTAGAGATCAGAGCAGGGGGATCTTTGGTCAATACGTAGGGTACGGGGTCAACATTGTTATAGAGGTCTGTAACGGTTTATCAAGGACCGTCCGTTTTTATAGACGGACCAACTCTTAATGACGTGATGAAACTAGACGTCTATACTGTCACCATAATCAACGAGTAGGAGTTGGTGTTTTATATTGAATACCCCCCTTTTATTCTCCTATTTTTCTACTCTACCGACCTAAGGTAGTGGTTAAGTTACCTGTACTTGAACCCACTTGAGGTCCTTTACTACTTCCTGTTCCTCCGGAGCACATGACGTCGGACATGACGTCGGGTACCACATCGTTTCTCAGTCTGTTAAATCGTTGACTTGTTGCTGTTGTCGTTGTTGTCGTATCTAATAAAAATGTTGATTGTCATGGTAATTGTTAGAAGTTATTAATCAAGAAACACCCCGGTTTAAAACCAGATCAAGGTTACATTTGAGTGTGGAGAAATACGAAGTAATTCCAAATTGTAGTTAGTGTAATAGAAGGAAGTACAATAACCATTCGTTCTCAAACTTGAGTATCGATGTTGTTCTATTGTTAAATTTATACATTGTCACTACGGGAACAAAAAACTTGGAAGGACTTGTTTACGTTAAAAAGAGACATTTTTTATGGGACCGTTAGAGATATTGGGTCTAAACCACTTTATACGATGAGGGAAAATGGTCATGTCTTTTGTTACCTTTATTTTTCAGTCCGAAACTTCCAAGTTTTTTCATGGTTTTAATACTTTCGAATAAACCTTTGCTTGAGTTTTGAGGGAACAACTTACTTTCTCAAAGGTTTCACACTTCGGTTCGATTTTTTCTAGTTCCACTTCTTTTATGTATTAGAAGTGTATTAGAACACTTCATTTTATTGAAAAATTTGCACCATGGTTGTATCTTTAGTTTTCCTTAACCTCAGAATAACATATACACAACAAATAATTACATATAAATACCTTCTTCTAATTATTAAGAATAATCTAAGTCGTTATAAAATTATTGAGGTTTACGATGATACGATGTTACATAGTGAATTAAAACGATATCTATTAAGATAATTTTGTGAACTAAATTTTCACGTTTGAACAAAGTTCCTTTAACTATACATGTATCTACATTATACAGTATATCAATACATAATATATATCAATTTATATACTATATATATCAGTTTATATACTATATGTACGATGTCGTTTATATACATATATCGTATCCAAAGAAACGGAGATATATCTATTTGTATATAAACGTAGAAATCCTTGTGGTCTACTTACGATTTTTGACGTAGGTCGACTTCCGTCGCTCCTTCGTTTGTGTGAAGTTTTAGATGGTGGATGGAATTGAGTGACACGACAATTGATCCTGGTGGATGTAGACCACAGGTTTAAGTTCTTGAAATGAAGATAGTGACATAATATTAAGTCCTCGAGGTTACTGAGATTTACCTCATCCTTTACGTTGGGTGATGTCATAAGAACGGACCTCTTAGGGTACCTATCTCCTCGAACCACCCGATGTCAGGTACCCCGGTATTTCTCAGCCTGTACTGCCTCGTATGTGCACTTAGTGAGATTTCGGATGAAGGTGGTAGTTTCAAATTCATAAAAAGTTCCATTACACGGTATTAGTAACACGATAGAGATATATAGAATTGTTTAGTTGTACATATTTCAACGGTGTGAAAGTAATCCCAGAATATTAAAAATTCTTTATACAGTATAAATTTGAACACTCACAACATGAGGATTGAGGTAAAAGGGTGTTCACGAAATCAAAGTAATGAGTCAAAACATATAGTGTCACCAAAGGTCCTTGTACATACAGTTTGATTTCGTATAGTAAAAATCGAATTACTATTACAACAACCTTAATCGACAAAATACTTCCGAAAACATTGATTACAACTTACACTCTTACAGTTGTAACTCAATCATGTTATATAAGGAATTTGTAAAAGGAACAATGGATTCTTCGTCTCTTCCGTAATAAATAAATATCTCGTCCAATCTACTCACTTGGTAACTCTTCGTCCTCGTTTGACGTTTTCTCTCTTGTGGGCACCACCTAAATACAGTTACATACCGTTTTGGTTATGTCATAACATTTCATTTTATTTCATTTTTGTTTTTAACTTTTACTGAATTTTTTTAATTTTAAGGTACAATTTTTTTTTTGTTTAATACTTTTACAAGGGTAAGAAATTAGTAGAATATTATTTGAAGAGTACGGGGGAGTTCCCCTATTTTTCTTCCTGCACACAGTATAGTGTGTCTTCCACCGTAATAGATGTCATAATGGTAGTACTTCTAAAACGTATGCTTAATCGACAACACCACATCTACCGGGTTATATG
The DNA here is from genome assembly GCA_006410555.1 of Capra ibex. Taxonomy (NCBI): domain Eukaryota; kingdom Metazoa; phylum Chordata; class Mammalia; order Artiodactyla; family Bovidae; genus Capra; species Capra ibex. The sequence goes on along the minus strand of SJYO01040405.1, from coordinate 45,717,293 downwards.
AGACTGGAGGATAGGACGTGATACTAAATTGGTGTCTGTGGGAGTCTACTGACCGTTCTGGATTCGTATCGAAGACCCACTCCAGTCAGGAAATGAAGTCACTACTTTAATAATAAGTAAAAAGTGTATCATGGAAGTTATCGGAGTAGAAATTTAACGAGAAATCGGAAGTTGTTATTGATGTGAGGATCCCCTTTCGTCAAATATTAAACACAGACATAGTAAGATTAACACGATAGTTTTCGTATTTTTATAAAAAGTTCATTGAAGTGGTGACGTCGAAACAAAAATTTCCATTGGTAATAGAGTACACAAGATTATTTTTGTCTTGATCTCTTTCTCAAGTGTTTATACTAAGAATGCGAAGAGAAATGAAGATTCCTAAAAAGGGTTGTTTTTTGACTCTTATGTTATAAAAGAATGTGTGTTTGTATGTACGAGTGTATAATGTTTCATTTGCAATAGTTGACCTATACAATACTGATTAACATGACGAAAACATGATTGTTAACTTGTAGTACCCTAAATTTTATTTACTACAGTATACACACCTCTGTCTCGAAAGTGAGAGAAGGTTTCGACCCGAAAACAGGAAGAAATAAGAGGAAACCATGGAGTTTCCCGTCTTTTTAACGTCATAGACAATTGGACTAACAAATATCGATCGGTAAAGGAAGAGGTCCCCTAGAAGGGTTGGGTTCCTAGTTTGGGTCCAGAGGGCGTAACATCTGTCTGTGAAATGACAGACTCGGTGACCCCTTCAGGGTCTTCGATATGATCGTTTGTGAATTTTTTATGATTCGTGACAAGATTCGTGGAGTGTACAGAATCCAGTAATATAGGAGTAAACCTCACAATAAGAAGACAATGTTCCTCTTGCCATCACGTCTTACGAACCCTTTGAACGATTTCTCTGGGGAATGTTAAGGGGTACGACGACAAGACACAGTATATCTTTACCTCACTACGACTCAAAGAATATTAGTGTTGATCCGTGAAAGTAAAACCGTGGAACGATATATTCTCTTCTTTTCTTTTCAAAAAAAAAAAACGGACTTAAAACATAGACAAACTCAACAACTTAACACGTCCTGAGGAATCACGAGTTGACACTACATATACGAGTCATCGAGTCAGTACAGGCTGACAAACGTGGAGGTGACTGAGGGTGGTCCGAGGAGACAGGTACCCTAAGAGGTTCGTTCTTGTGACCTCACCTAACGGTACGGGAAAAGGTCCTGACACTATGTACTAAGCAACAATAACCTTACTACAAAGGTATATCCCGAGTGGTATATTAGAAATCTCTCAGTTTAACCTGTCAATACGGATACGTACTCTACTCTACCCTTTATGTTAGTTCCACTTAAAAAACTGGACCTCCTAAACCCCTGTCTTTAGACCGAAAGAGTCCCCAAAGTCTTCTGATATTTCTTTGACATAATTCATAAATTCATTGTCAGGGTATATCTTCTTTATCCCGAAGGGATCACCGAGTTACCGTTGGGTGAGGTCATGAGAACGGACCTTTTAGGGTACCTGTCTCCTCGGACCATCCGACGTCAGGTACCCCAGTGACTTTCAGCCCGTATTGACTCGCTGAAATGAAAGTGAAGAGTGAAAGTACGTAACCTCTTCCTTTACCGTTGGGTGAGGTCACAAGAACGGACCTCTTAGGGTGCTTGTCTCCTCGGTTCACCCGAGGGTAGATACCCCAGAGTGTCTCAGTCTATGCTGACTTCACCGAATCGTCGTCGTCGTCGTCGTCGTCGTCACCGAGTCTATCATTTCTTAAACGGACGATACGTCCTCTATCTCAAAACTAGGGATCCAACCCTTCTATGGGACCTATTCCCTTACCGATGGGTGACGTCATAAGAACGGACCTCTTAAGGTATCTGTCTCCTCGTACCACCCGATGTCAGGTACCCAATGTTTCCCAGTCTGTGTTTACTTACTTGTTGTGAAAGTGAAGTATATTCTTTCGGTCTAAGGGGGATATCTAAACCAAGAGAAAGAATCATCCCCTCTTGGAATAAATAGAACGGACATCGGGACTTGTGACTTAGGTTTTTTATTTCTCTTTTTTTTTAATTTATTAGTCTCTTCCTTCTCCCATATATCCAAATCCCCCTCAATACTCAAGTGAAGAATAAGATACTCATGGAGTCGGAAACGAATAAGAAGGAGTTCTATCCTCTTCGACGATTTTATGACAATTTTCACAATCCGTAACTAACTCGATCCTAATGCTGACTCACGGAATTTTATGGTCTTCGGTACGGACGGAAGATAAAGGTGAGTACGACGGAAGAGGGTAAGGGTAGGAGGTCGTACCCTGAGTGATTGGAAGGAAAGTCAGGTAGACACACCTAAATGTACCGACCTGTGTATCTTTACTATTGAACTAAGTCGGAGAGTTGTGGTGGATGGTTATGGGAGTTCTTTGTCAGTAAGAGAGAGAAGGATCAAGGTAAAACAATTTTCTCACTGAACCCTGTACTCACACAGACACGATTCAACGAAGTCAGTAAAGAAAGGGACACGTTGGGATACCTGACATCGGGAGGTCTGAGGAGACAGGTACCCTAAGAGGTCCACTCTTAGGACCCTACCCAACGGTAAAGGAGGAGGTCCCCTAGAAGGACTGGGTCTCTAATTTGGACACAGAGAGTGTTAACGACGTAACCATCCGTACAAGAAATAGTGATCACAGTGGACCCTTCGGGGTATTGAACCCTGTACCAGTGGAGATTGAGTAGTGTCTACGTTGTCTCATGTGCATAAGATTTTAATCATTTCTTATTAGATCTAATAAATGCTTTCTGAACTCCGAAGTTGAAATTTACAAGACGAGGTTGAATCGTAAAAGATCTCGAGTCGTAAAATCAGTTTCGAACGGTTACCGTAGAGACTGAGGGGGGGATAAGGGATAACGTACTCCTGGTCTCTAATCAGTAAAGATGTATAGAACAGTATTAAATGAAATTGTCCTAACTTTTGTGTAGGAATTCCTAATGGTTTTGAAAATTATATCATTTATTTCGAAAGTCAAAAAGTGGTAATTCTTTATAGAACTTGAAGTTAGTATTTTAATATGGTGTCGTAATACTTTTAATAAACTATATATAAACTCCCCCTACCCTCGTGTCCCTCCTTCCTAATCTTCTACGACTTTACACATCAAGTGAAAAGTTAACAGTGTTTATCGAAGTAAAACGAAATATTAAAAGAATTCCTAAGACTCTTTTTATTTACGTCATATTACTGCGATAAAATAATGTCTTCCTTGACATTGACTTCACGAAAGTCAATTAAGTCTCGACAAATTTGCTCCAAGACGTGTTTTGACTAGTGTGCACAATGAAAGAACTGTGATTTATTGAGTTTTATTTAAGTTCTTTAGAATCAGTTCCTTAATAATATCCACAAATCTAAAATAAAAAGTCATCGATAAGTACTTTAGTCAAGGAATTCTTCGATAGTCGGAATGAAAACGTTAATATTAGAAGGAAAAGTCTATCAAGTCAAGTCAAGTCAGTGAGTCAGTACAGGCTGATAAACGCTGGGGTACTTAGCGTCGTGCGGTCCGGAGGGACAGGAAGTGGTTGAGGACCTCAAGTGAGTCTGAGTGTAGGTAGCTCAGTCACTACGGTAGGTCGGTAGAGTAGGAGACAGTAGGGGAAGAGGAGGACGGGGGTTACGGTGGGTCGTAGTCAGAAAAGGTTACTCAGTCGAGAAACGTACTCCACCGGTTTCATGACCTCAAAGTCGAAATCGTAATAAGGAAGAACTACTTTTACTTTCTTCTCTCACTTTTTCAACCGAATTTCGAGTTGTAAGTCTTTTACTTCTAGTACCGTAGGGCAGGATAGTGAAGTACCCTTTATCTACCTCTTTGTCACCTTTGTCACAGTCTGAAATAAAAAAACCCCACTAGTCAAAACACGTCTTGGAGCAAATTTGTCGAGACTTAATTGACTTTCGTGAAGTCAATGTCAAGGAAGACATTATTTTATCCCAGTAATATGACGTAAATAAAAAGAGTCTTAGGAATTCTTTTAATATTTCGTTTTACTTCGATAAACACTGTTAACTTTTCACTTGATGTGTAAAGTCGTAGAAGATTAGGAAGGGTACTAACGTCGGTACTTTAATTTTCTACGAATGAGGAACCTTCTTTTCAATACTGGTTGGATGTATCATATAAGTTTTCGTCTCTGTAATGAAACGGCTGATTCCAGACAGATCAGTTCCGATACCAAAAAGGACACCAGTACATACCTACACTCTCATCCTGACACTTCTTCCGACTCGTGACTTCTTGACTACGAAAGCTTGACACCACAACCTCTTCTGAGAACTCTCAGGGAACCAGACGTTCCTCTAGGCTAGTCAGGTAAGACTTCCTCTAGTCGGGACCCTAAAGAAACCTTCCTTACTACGATTTCGACTTCGAGGTCATGAAACCGGTGGAGTACGCTTCTCAACTGAGTAACCTTTTCTGAGACTACGATCCTCCCCCCAGGGAGATTAAGGATGAAACTCGGGTAACTATATACAGATTATAAATCCAACTCTCTTTACAATAAAAGTTCTTTTACCAACACCTCAGTTCGTCTACCTTTTTAGATACTATTATAATTCGACTTGGTCTTAGTTTATTCAACTTCATATGTAGATGTACATGACCTTGTTCATGTAAGTAAGTTCTTTATAAGGTTGTTGTTGTTGTTGTTGTTGTTTTCGTTTGTACCGTTTCCAAAAAGTCAGAGTTACCCATATTTTTAATGGACTCCATAAAAAATTTTATACTTCTTAAGTCTCGGGGTGGAGGTCTCTAAAAACAATTCATCCAAACCTCATCCTAGTTTAGGAATCACAAAAATTACGTTACTTGGGTGACTTAAGAAACCTTTCTTTATTTACACTAATTCTCTGTGAACGGAGATTTAAGTGATTTCTACCTTTTCGACAGTTATTTTAACGAAAAGTTTAACTCGCAAAGTACTTACCTTTGTTCTGTAACTCCATGTATCTGATTATTTGTTTATGTTTATTATTTAATTTCTTCGGACATGTGTCCTGACTTCCTAGTGTCTCCTTCCTCTACGATTGTCGTCGTGTCCGAAGTCCGATCGTTGTGTCGCAGACCTTAAGGACAGTCTTCATCGATCCGTTTCCGTCCTCATTCTCACCTCCTCGGACCACCCGATGTCAGGTACCGCAGCGTTTTTCAACCTATACTGAATGACTAATTTGTTGTTGTTTTTGTTTTACCACCATGTCTATCTCTTTAAGTCGTCACATAGGTCCCTATGGGTGTCGTTCTGAAAGAGAGTCCTAGTCCTTAACGTTTGACGAATCGGGTTCTTACTCCAACGTGCTCCCTTTTACTCCAACGTCTTCTTCAAGATCTTATTTCATCAAGGGTGTTATTCACAGTGACAAGGAGACACGACGCTAGATCCTAAACAAGATTTAGATCATTTCTCGTTAAAAATTTTTTCACAACACACTTCCTTATGTTAGGAAAATAAACTTACTAGTCTCTGACTCCTTTTTTTTTATTATCCTTATATAACGATATTGCACCCGTCCACTATTACTCCCGTTTCCCTCACGCTTACGAGACCCTCATTTCCTCCACCCCCTCAACAACGGATGTTTACATGAGTCTTCTATTACAACTACCATAAACCGGTTACCGACCTAAACCTCCAACATACCTTCTTCCGCAGACACAGAAGTCCGAATCCTTCCTTGTGTGTGTTCAAGTTTTCTAGGGGTCTCTAAGTATCCTGTAACCGATCGGACTACAAACTCACTTCTTGAGGGTTAAAAATTTACAACTATTGATTGAGTTTCTTAAACTTTTGTTATACTGATTGGTTTATTTTCTATAGACAACCTGCATATATCGAGTATGAGACGTCATAAGTGGAAGACTAAGTCAACCTACCTTTTGTCCGGGGTTTGACTATTTGACAAGTTTTAATACGTCAAGCAATCTCCGTCTCATCCTGTCTTACGATTAAAACAAAAGATGATTACTATCATTGTGAAACTTTGTAAAATTAGACTTTTATAAACGTGTACAGGTTTAACACACGACGATATATACGTGATAATCTAACGAATAACTCCTTCTTCTTTCCTCATCAACACCCCTTCTCCGTTTGTCGTGGTAGAGATACCCACACCGACTACGACTAAGTCAACACATTTCTCTTTTCAAAACGTCTCATTCCCAGATGTTGATTAAATAACACATAAATCTTCAAAGAAGGGTTGGATCCTTAACTTGGTCACAGAGGACGTAACGTCCGTCTAAGAAATGGTTGACTCGATAGTCCCTTCGGTACTATTACATTTCCATCTCAACTAATAGAATAGAACGAAAATTTAAGGATTAATTGTATTATTCCACTATAATCTCGATTAATAGAAGGAAACCAACAAACACGACATAATGGGAAAAAAAAAAAAAAAATTTACTGGTAGATTCCGTTACCGTGGGGTGAGGTCATGAGAACGGACCTTTTAGGGTACCTACCTCCTCGGACCATCCGACGTCAGGTACCCCAGCGATTATCAGTTTATACTGACTCGCTGAAGTGAATTTGAAAAGTGAAAGTACGTAACCTCTTCCTTTACGGTTGGGTGAGGTCACAAGAACGGACCTCTTAGGGTCCTTACACCCTCGGACTACCCGACGGTAGATACCCCAGCGTGTCTCAACCTGTGCTGACTTCGCTGAGTCGTCGTCGTCGTCGTGTCTCAGTTATGACGTAGTCAACATTGACAGTGAGATTCAGAAAATACTTAACTCCAGTCGACTTAATACAGATCTACATTGATATACTACTTGTACTTCTTATGATAGTTCTCTCCATTAATACCCCTATGATTATATTGTAAGGATCTCAGTTTAATTTTAGTGAAATTGGATTAAACAGTTTTTACTTATTACATAAAACAAAGGTCTTAATTAATACAGTGATTTTATTTGACGAAAACAGTAACAATTTTTTTACGGATATTTATTGATAGGTTAATGATTACATTATTAATATGAAAATCAATTAATATTATACAGCGATTATACGTGTTTACACACAAGATGGACTTATTAGACGAATATAGGATTTTCTCTCGTTCTGTATTCATGTTCTAGAACACCCTTTATCTTTTTCTTTCTTTCTAATTTTTTTATTTGTTACCAAACTATAGTCACGTGACCTTTGTTTACATATGGAGACGTCTGACCTTCTCTCCATTTTTAGAAACCTACAATGTCTAGGAAATTCCCGTGCTTTCTTACCACCTTTCCAACTTCCACCTTTTCCCTCGACACTTCTTAATTTTCTAGGAAGAGTTGACGAGTCGTATATTGTAATCGAGATAAACATAAGTACAAAAATTTCCTGAATTTTAGTCAGTGAAGTTTAGTGTCCAAATTTTGACATCTAAAACCGTGTTTCATTCCGGAGTACGAGGAAATCTCGACCTAATATTTCTGCCGTCCTGGGACTTTTTAACTAGGGAAGTTTGATACCACGACTTTTTCTGTGGACTCTCAGGGAACCTGTCATTCCTCTTGTTTGGTCAGTTTGAATTCTCTTTAATTGAGATTTATAAGCAACCTTCCTGACTACGACTTTGCGATCATAAAACCAGTAGACTCACTTGTAGACTGAGAAACCTTTTCAGGGACTACGACCCTTTCTGACTCCCGTCTACCTTTTCTCTCGCAGTCTCCTACTCTACCGACCTAACGTAGTGGTTACGTTACCTGTACTTGAACCCGTTTGAAGTCCTCTACCACTCCCTGTCTCTCCGGACCACGTGACCAGGTACCCTAGTGTTTCTCAACCTGTAATGACCCATTGACTTGTTACTGAGTACACCCAAAGGTACCACCGAATCACCATTTCTTGGACGGACGGTTGTGTCCTCTGTGTCCAAAATAGGGACCCAGTCCTTCTACAGGACTGTTGGGTGAGGTCACAAGAACGGATCTTTTAAGGTACCTGTCTCCTCGGACCGTCCGATATCACATATCCCAACGTTTTCTCAGGCTGTGTTGAATAATTGATTTGTTGTTGTTCCTAAGTATATATACAATGTAGAGACAGAGAAAAAGGACTTTACACTAATATAATGTATTAGTTATCACATATTTTAAACGTGTGTCACATCTTTCCTAATTATTTTGTTTTGTGCGATAGGTCTAATTTTTTAACTTGTAAAAGTTATGGAATCTCTGAAGACATGGATAAAGACTAGTGTAGAAAATGAAGGTTTCCGTCACTACGTGAGTTAGAACATACAAAAAGGGAGCAAAATGAAAGTTACGGTGATAATTTTGTAATGTTTTATTCTAATAAAATACTGAAATAAAATAGTATCATAATGTAATAAAATAATAAATATTATATAATTTATACAAAAAGGACCATAATTCGAAAGATGTTTAGTTAAGTATTACATATATATAGAAACCCTGACTGAGGAAAGTGAATCATAATACGAGAACTCTGAGAAAGTAAAACTACACATATCAACATGAATCAGATAAAAGTGAAGACATATCGGAAGATAATATATTTCGTTTAATAATAAAAGTTAAGAGGACGATTATGACATGGACACGTAACGATTAAGTCCGATAATACTTGTCACGATGGTATTTATAAACAGACTCGTACTTGTTCTTAGAGAACCTCATCAAGACCCTCATTTTACCAGTCCAAAATATCACTAGGGAGACATTCTAGAATGATATTCACCTGAAATAAATAGTTCTCAGTTTTGTCACATAATAAAGACTTACATTGAAACAAAGAACACCTCTGTCACTATCTAAAATAAAAGAACTCGAGGTTTTAATTACGTCAACCACTGACGTCGGTACTTTAATTCTTTGTAAACAAGAAACCTTCCTTTCGATAATGTATGGATCTATCATATAATTTTCGGTCTCTTTAGTGAAATCACTTTTTACCGGTAGATCAGTTTTGAGACCAAAAGCTTATCAGTACTCAACCTGGTATTTCTTCCGACTCGTGGTTTCTTAACTAAAACTTAACACCACAACCTCTTGTGGGAACTCTCAGGGAACCTGTCACTCCTATAGTTTCATCAGTTAGGATTTCCTTTAGTTGTAACTTATAAGTAACCTTCCTGACTATGACTTCTACTTCGAGGTTATGAGATCGGTGGACTACACTTTTTGGTTGAGTAACCTTTTCTGAGACTACGACCCTTACTAACTCCCGTCCTCATCTTCCCCGACTGTCTTCCACTCTATAAAGCAACCGCAGTAACTGTGTTGACTGTGCTTAGACTCGTTTTAGGTCCTGTTCCTTCGGACCTTTCAACATCAAGTATACAAACCTTTCTCAGTCTGTACTGAATCGTTGACTTCTTGTTGTCGTTAGATCGTTTCAATTATACATGAAAATAAAAATCATTAAAAAAATTCAACTCGTATAATTATCCTTTACTAGGAGTATATAAAAACTTTTCACCGTTCAAATTCAGTAAATTTATATAACGTTGACTGTGACCTTAGAAACTTTAAGGTACTAGTATTTATACCTATTTATTCATTAAGAAACTGTCAAAGAAGACGTAGAGACACTCAGAATTATATTCTTTCCTGTCTTGTAACTCAGATTTGGGTTTGTAATAAGAATTCAAATACATAAGGAAAAGACAGTAACCGATAGTTAAAGTCTAATAATTCTCTAGATTTTAGATTACCTTTGATAAAGTTTGTGTACTTATATACAAATTCCGTTAATATAACACAATCATGTAATTTTATAGGGTTGTCTAAAACCTTGAGTCTCATCAACCGAACCTAAAATCTTAAACTGTACCAAACTAATTTTACAACTGACAAGTTACCCAATTAATCTTATAAACGTACAGTTAATAAAGTACAAGATATACTGATACTATTACAGTCTTAACATCGTTCAAAATTTGATCTATTATATGTCACCTCACTTATAAACAGTAGAAAAAAGAACCGAAAAGACTTAAAACTTGGTCAAAGAAAAGAAGTCTCTTATAATGTGAAGTCTTCTATTTCATGAGACCACAGCTACGATTTTCACAGTCCGAGTAAGGGGTCGGAGGCAATAATGATCCCACGTTAGTCCACTGAGTCTGAGACGGTTAATTTGTATGGGAGGTCCTTGAAACTTAGTCTCCAATCACTATCTTCCGTCATTTCTGATGTGTCTTAGGTGATACTTTTCTACATCCGAGACCGTCGTCGACGTAGATAAAGGGTCTTAGTCGTCAAGACACCAGGTCACACGATACGACTACCCCAGTCACAACGGTTGACGTTGAAGACCACGGACCACACTGGTGTCAGATTAAAGTGACGTAGTAAAGGAAACCGTATTTAAACCTGTGACAATGACCGATAGAGTGGAGTTTAGGACGACAGGTCGAGGTGATAACTACTTAAGACGACTTTGAATCGGTCAAAGAGAACGAGAACTGGCTATGTGATATAATTTGTAAATTGGTCATGGTTTAGACACCATTCATTTACTTGTATTCGAGGTTCTCATTAATACAAACTAAACAATTCACAATATAAAGGTCGTGGGTCGACTCCAATCGTCTATCACCCGTGATTTATTTATAAATGACCTATTTTCGAACGATAATAATAAAGTCCTAATTTACAGTCTAATTTTTTTATCAGTTCTTTTTTACAGTAACTTCATAATTTTACTGATAAATTTTGTTAAAACTATATAAAACTACTATGTTGTGATGAAATATAAATGAAATCTCTGTAATAAGTTGTCAAATCTTCAATGTATAATAATTGAGACGGGAAGGGTGACTCCGACGTGTATCTATGTGTTTGTGTAGAGTAGTCCATGTTTCAATGTCCCGTGTATCATTTTTAATAGAATAAAGTAAGAGTGATTGGTTTTTTATGTGAGGAGTTACTTTTAGATAGTCTGATCCTAAATTTAGAGTTAAAATTGAATTTACTTGTGATATCTTTCTCTCTAGAAAAAAAAAAGACAAAATTGTTTTATTAAAGACTACTATTCCGATTTACTTCTATCTATTTTCATAAAAAAAGGTGGAGTCACGGTCATTAGTAGTGACACTGACATGACCTAAAAATCCCGACCTCTTTGTCTTGAACAGATAGATATTTGTCTTTATTAGGCGTATCAGTTTCGATACCAAAATAGTCATCACTACATACCTATACTCTCAATCTGGTTATCCTGAACAACTACCTAACTTACACCTCTCTTTTTTTTTTTTCATTTTATTTTGTCTCCAGGAGGATGAATCATTCTTGAAACCTATAATAAGATTCTCTATATTCTTTCGAATCTTCCAAAACTCTTATTTACACAATAATTGAGTAGAATTACTGGAAACATTGTTTTCGTCTTATATGCTCTCGTTCCCAAGTTAACGTCGTCACCTGTGTCTCATTTTAACAAAATCACCTAAAGTAATCCTCCGTCTCCTTACACGATAGTTTCCTATAGTCTCCGTGTTGGTCCAGTCACTGTATCCGAGGACTCGAGTCTCTCGTGAACCGAATTCCAAGACGACAGAAACAGAATTATTACAAAATTGTTTTCCGGGATATAAAAGGAAAACGTGACCTCAGGACTTTTAATACCCACATCAACCAGGTCGATTTTTCAGTTTTACCTTTACTGTAAGTTTTTACCTTTTACTGTAATTTCTTCTCCATTGTCATGGACTTTACTACCGAAAAAATCATTCTTTTAAAAAATAATTTAAGTCATATGGTATCCGATGACCTTCTTGATTCTAAATGTAAAGGTGGAAGGTTCAGAAATAAGTCACATGAAAACGTGTTGTGATTGACGGAGGATGACGGAGTTAGTGTGAATACATAAATGACTATTACATTCACTAGAAAATACGTTTATAAGATACGTATAAACCTTTATTAAATATTATGTCCTCTTTCAAATTATATCTTGATCAAAGAAGAGATTAACGAATATTGTAGTAGAAATAAAATGTGACTAGTAGGGGATATGGAGGAATCATAAACTACTGAGAAATAAGAGATAGGTGAGATCATTAAAACCATTCTGAAGAAAAAAAGAGAAGGAAACTATTAAATGAAAATTAAGTCGAGTCAAGTCAAGTCAGAGAGTCAGTACAGGTTGAGAAACGCTGGGGTACTTAACGTCGTGTGGTCCGGAGGGGCAGGTAGTAGTTGAGAACCTCAAGTGAGTTTGAGTGTAGGTAGCTCAGTCACTACGGTAAGTCGGTAAAGTAGGAGACAACAGGGGAAGAGGGGGACGGGGGTTAGGGAGGGTCGTAGTCTCAGAAGGTTACTCAGTCGAGAAACGTACTCCACCGGTTTCATGATCTCAAAGTCGAAATCGTAGTAAGGAAGGTTTCTTGTGTGTCCTGACTAGAGGAAGTACGTTACCTGACCTACCTAGAGGAACGTCAGGTTCCACGAGAGTTCTCAGAAGAGGTTGTGGTGTCAAGTTTTCGTAGTTAAGAAGTCACGAGTCGAAAGAGGTGTCAGGTTGAGAGTGTAGGTATGAACTGATAATCTTTTTGGTATCGGAAGTGATCTGTCTTGAAACAACCGTTTCATTACAGAGACGAAAACATATACGATAGATCCAACCAGTATTGAAAGGAAGGTTCCTCATTCACAGAAAATTCAAGTACCTACGTTAGTGGTAGACGTCACTAAAACCTCGGGTTTTTTTATTTCAGACTGTGACAAAAGTGACAAAGGGTAGATAAAGGGTACTTCACAACCCTGGTCTACGGTACTAGAAGCAAAAGACTTACAACTCGAAATTCGGTCGAAAAAGTGAGAGGAGAAAGTGAGAACAGTTCTCCGAAAAATCAAGGAGAAGTGAAAGACGGTATTACCACCACAGGAGACGTATAGACTCCAATAACTATAAAGAGGACCGTTAGAACTAAGGTCGAAAACGAAGAAGGTCGGGTCCCGATTCCAAAAATTTACGATAGATACACGATCAACTTTGAGGTTATAAATCCAGTGGACTACGTTTCTCGTTTGGGTAACCTTTTCTGGGACTACGACCCTTTCTAACTTTCGTCCTCCTTTTCCCCTGTTGTCTTCTACTCTACCAACCTACCGTAGTGGTTAAGTTACCTGTTCTCAAACTTGTTTGAGGTCCTCTATCACTTCCTGTCCCTTTGGATCGTACGACATTAGGTACCTCAACGTTTCCCAGTCTGTACTCACTCACTGATTTGTTGTTGTTATATGATCAATTGAAATTTGAGATAGTGACCGAGACTTCTAAGGGGTCTCAACCTATAAAGTTTCAGATGGACAAATCACTATCTAGTGTGAATTATTTCGGTATATTCATATAAAAGTAAAGGGCAAGAGAGTGGTGTTTTAAAAAGGAAGGAGTCTAAAAGTGTAACGTCACTCATGCTATATCAATCATTTCGATTACTAACTAAAGAAGAAAAGGAAGTAGTGAAGTTAAGAGAAACGTGTGTTAGATTTTTGAGAAGTTCAAGATAATACAGAAGTGTGTCCTAGGTGACGATTAGGTTAGTGGAAGTAAAGAGTCGTTGAACGGACTCAACCAAGTAAAAAGATATTTCTTCGGTTTTATCATATAATTTTACCTTTAGTAAGTATACAGAAAGGATGAATTTCAGTGAATTTGTCGAAAGTTAAAGAAAAAATTTTCAAAGATTTCGACATAGTACATGGTTTTCTGGACAGTAGAAGGATGACAAGTAAAGGAATACGAGACTACAGAGAAAGCAGAAAGAATAGAAGGTAGTCACGTACCTTCGGTCACGTTACCTGGACAAAAACAGGGAGGTTTTTCGGGTAAAATAAGAACTTAATTAAGGAACTAGAAAAAACAAGGCATCATATTTTTTCAGAGGGGTATATAATAGTGGACCGTGGAAGAAGAGGAGTAGTATGAAGTCGGATTTCCAGTTAAAGATTCTCTATGGAAAGATGTGAGAACTGTGTCAAAATAAAAACTCAAGTGAGACCGATGTCATGTCTGTACCTAAATCTCTTTTCTCAGTTCGATCTTTGTCGCTCAGGTTGAACTTTCAATTTTAATGGGTCCACTCTCTTTACGGTTTAGACGGAGTATCCATCGTAACCAAATTTAAGAATCTAATTGAGAGACAAATTTTGGATCAGGAACGCATACAGGTTATATAAAAAGGTGGTGACGTCTCACGTATGTCAGCTATTAAGAAAAGGTCTGAACCCTAAATTTTACCTTAGATATTCTCTAATACAACTAGAGACAAGTTTATAAAGGTCTGGTCTGTTTGTTTATTTCCCTTTCCAAATCTCAACGAGATAAAAGTGAACGGTCCTACTTCGTCGTTCTCTCGATATTGGTCTTTCTCGTCTCTATATGAGGAAATGGAAAGACGGTTTATGAAAGAAAGACATAAAGAGTCTCGTCGTCCGAAATCGACCCAGTCACCGTGAGAAATCTCGACCGTAGTGAAGGAAGAAAACCTCGGTCGACATGGTGACGGAACGAAATGAACTTTACAGTACGTACGGTTTACATTGGGCCCTTCTTCGTGGAGACATCCGAACAGGGTACCTGAAATAAAGTCTAGACTATCTTTAGACCCCTTATTACCCTGGTTAAACATGAAGAGTAGTTTCCGTGTCTCCAACGGAAATCGAGGTTAAAGGTGACCACGTGTCCTTTCTTACAATCACCCTAAGTTACCACGTCGATGATGGGGAATATAGGTCTACCTGTAAAAGTACAACCGTCTCTGAGTGATCTACCAACTGACAGGATAATTCACAAGTAAGAACGATAAATAAAATGTCTTTAAGAAGTCATAAAAAGTGTAGACTTACCAAAGGACCTAAATTTATAATTATTCTTAAAAACGAAATTAACGTAATTGAAAAAAGAGTAAAGTCACATTTACATATAAGTTCAGAAAATAGGTAAAACTCAATTAACGACACGAACTACATTGTATGATTAGTATAAAGTAAGAAAACATACACCGTCAGTTTAATAGGGTTGTGGTGAATAATTTCTCTGGTAGGAAAGAAGTGATATACAAGAAACGAGGAAACAACATTTAATCAACAGATGTATACAAACCCAAATAAAGACCCGAAGTCAAGACAACGAACTTGGACACCTATACAAAGACACGGTCATGGTGAGAAAGCTACTGATATCGAAATATCGTGTCAAAGTGCAGACCCTCGTACTATTGAGGTCAAAACAAGAAAGAGTTCCAAGTCAAGTTAAGTCAACGAGTCAGCACAGGTTAAGAAACACTGGAATACCTGACGTCGTAAGGTCCGGAGGGACAGGTAGCGGTTGAGGGTCTCGAACGAGTTTGAGTACAGGTAACTCAGTCGCTACGGTAGGTTGACAGAATAGAAGACAGTAGGGGAAGAGGAGGACGGAAGTTAGAAAGACTCGTGGTTCTAGAAAAGGTTACTCAGTCAAGAAGGATAATACACCGGTTTCATAACCTCGAAGTCGAAGTCGTAGTCAGGAAGGTTACTTTCCTGACTAAAGGAAATCCTGACTGACCAACCTAGAGGAACGTCAGGTTCCCTGAGAGTTCTCAGAAGAGGTTGTGGTATCAAGTTTTCGTAGTCCAGAGGTCGTGAGTCGAAAGAAATACCGGGTAGAGAGTGTAGGTATGTACTGATGACCTTTTTGATATCGAAACTGATCTGCCTGGAAACAACAGTTTTATTACAGGGACGAAAAATTATACGACGGATTCAAACAATAAGCTTTTCCATTACCGTTGGGTGAGGTAATAAGAACGGATCTCTTAGGACACCTGTCTCCTCGGACCACCCAACGACAGGTATCCCAGCGTGTCTCAACCTGTGCTGACTTCGCTGTATTGTCGTCGTTCAAACAGTATCGGAAAGAAGGTTCCTCGTTCGAAGAGACAAGTTGTAACGAAACCGGATTACTCCAGAAAACACCAAGGTATTGAAATCCTAACAAACAAGATCAAGACACTTTAAAGTGACCTCAAAAAAAAAAAAAGGTGAAATGTTTATATAACATAAAATAAGAAAAAATTTCAAAATGAAATACAACCTAAATCAACTAATTGTTACAACACAACGAAAGTGATGTCGTTTTACTAAGTTAATATACATATGTACATAAATAAGAAAAAGTTTAAGAAATTGGTAAAACCAATGATATCTTATAACTCGTCCCAAGGGACACGATATGTCAAACAGGAACAACCAATAGATAAAAGTTATATCGTCACGCACGTACAGTTAGAGTCTGAGGGTTAGATAGGGAGTTTAGGAGAAGGGGAGACCATTGGTATTCCTGTAAGAGATTCAGACACTTAGAAAAGGACAAAGTAATTATTCAAATAAACATATTAAAAATTCTCAGACATATATTCACTATATTAGACTATAAACAGAAAGAAACAGAGTGAATAAAGTGAACTATACTATTAGAGTCCAGATAGGTACAACGACGTTCACCGTTATAAAGTAAAATTTATTTATACTGACTCATTTTAAGATAACATGTATACATAGTGTTGAAATAGGTATAGGGACAACTACCTGTAAATCCAACGAAAGTACAGAACCGATGACATTTGTAAAGACGTTACTTGAAACCCCACTTACATATAAAAGTATGGTACACAAAGGACGTCCATATCCAGGTTCTCACCCCAACGTCCTAGTATGCCATCAAGATAAAAATTAAAAATTTCCTTGGAGGAATGTCAAGAGGTACCACCGACATGGTTAAATGTAAGGGTAGTCGTCACATCCTCTTACAGAAAAAGAGATGTGGGAGAGGTCGTAAATAGGAAACATCCAAAAAACTACTGTCAGTAAGACTGACTACACTCTACTACACTCTACTATGGAGTAAAATCAAAACTAAACGTAAAAAGATTATTAATCGTTATAACTTAAAAAAAAAAAAATTACATGGTGAACATACAGAAGAAACCTCATGATTCCCCTTGAAACTTAGAAACCAAATTACCGTACTCGACAATTATATAAAATGTCTGTTTGGAAAAAGACCAGTGTAGTAAACGTTTATAAAAGAGGGTAAGACACCTAACCGTGAAAAATTTTAAGAAAGAAAATGACGCGTTTTCGATCTCTCCCTTATATACATATGGATACCAACTAACTACAACTCAAAACTGTCTTTTGTTGTTTTAAGACATTTCGTTAATAGGAAGTTTTTTATTTAAATTCTCTTTTCGAAAATTCAAATTAATCCAGAGTAAACAAATAAAGACGAAAATAAGGGTAATGAGACTCCCTACCTAGTTTTTCTTATAAAGACTCTGAATACACTCTCTTACACGACGGATACAAAAGGAGATTCTCAAAATACCATAGGTCAAAATGTAAATCCAGAAATTATTTTCGTCATTCTGTTTTTTGTTGTTGTTGTTGTTGTTGTTGTTTATCTTATGTTCCCTTGAGGGTATTCCAATAATCGACTAAAGAGTCGTCTTTGTTCCTTCCTTCACCGTACCATATAAATTTCACCAATTTCCCTTCTTTGATGTTGGTTCTTATGGGATGAGACGTTCCAAAAGTAAGTCCGAGTTACCTCTTTAGTTTTCACTATGTGTTCATTTTCGATTTTCTTAAGTCGTGGTGGTCTGATCGAAACGTTGTTTACGATTTCCTTGAAGAGTTTCGTCTTTTCCGGTGTTGATCTTTGTTCTTTTAACGTTTACCTTTTCGAATGGTCATTTCCGTTCTTTAGTAACTGTGTCTTTATTCTATAGTTTTGGTCAACACTCTTCCCCTCTTGTGTTTATGTTCTATAGCCTTTACGTAAACTTTAATTTTCTTTTTGTTACAATTCGTTAGAAATATATACCCGATGACATATTTTAGAAAAACCATTAACGTTCGACTTTTAGATGAGATCTATGTGTGTGTGTGTTTCTCTTTTCTCAGTTTTACGTTGTGATTTTTAGTTTGGTGTTCTCTTCTCTTGTTGTCTCCTTCCCTTTTTTTTTTTTTTTTTCTTGGATGTTTTTGTTTAGGTTTTGTTAGTTATTTTACCGTTATCCTTGTTTGTGTAACTATTAATGGAATTTGTTTACTTAATTTACGAAGTTGGTTTTCTGTATTTGACCTCCTTACCTACGTCTTTGTTCTGGACATATATACCATAGATCTTCTTTGGGACATACATACGATAAATCTGATCTGCCCCTTTGTTACCTATGTCACTCTCTAAAATGAAAACCACCGAAGTTTTAGTGACGTCTACTACTGACGTCACTAATTTTCTTCGAACGAGGAACCTTCTTTTCGATACTGGTAGAATCTGTCGTATAATTTTTCGTTTCTGTGATGAAACGGTTGTTTCCAGGTAGATCAGTTCCGATACCAAAAAGGTCATCAGTACATACTTACACTCTGAACCTGATATTTCTTTCGACTCGTGGCTTCTTAACTACGAAAACTTGACACCACAACCTCTTCTAAGAACTTGTAGTGAACCCGACGTTCCTCTAGGTTGGTCAGTCAGGAGTTCCTTTAGTCAGGACTTATAAGTGACCTTCCTGACTACGACTTCGACTTCGAGGTTATGAAACCGGTGTACTATCCTTCTTGACTGTGTAACCTTTTCTGGGACTACGACCCTTTCTAACTTCCGTCCTTTTCTTCCCCAACTGTCTACTATTCTAGTAACCTACCGTAGTGACTCAGTCACCTGTACTCAAACTCATTTGAGTGTCTCAAACTCTACCTGTCCTTCCGGACTGTACGACATCAGGTGTCCCAGTGTTTCTCAGCCTGTTTTGACTCGTTGACTTCACTTCACTTGACTTGAATTACAGTACGGACCCACTACGAAGTCACTTTATTGAAATTTATTTTATATTAGTCATTTTGTTCCCTGAATCTTTATTTAAGAAAAAACACTGTGTGAGTTTAGAAATATGAAAAACACATTTAACCAAAACTAATTTTTTTTACAAACGGTACTTTGACACACTGAGAAATTATTAGTAAATACTATTACCTTAAAGTTTACGAACACTTAATTAGAACGGAAAATCGTTGTCCGAAAAAGGAACACAATTCAAATCAAGTATTAAGAAGAATAACGTTACTGGTCAAGTAGTTCAACGGTAGATAGGATACTAGTACTACTTTTTACTACTATAAGTTTAATGATGTAAAGAGAAAGGTGAACTCACTTGATTAACGTTATAAGGTGTAAACGTAGGAGGTACCTACGTCTCTCTTCATGTTCTTTTATATTCCTCTTGACTGACTTATGAATTTGTAGATACATCGACGACTTGTTTTACTTTAAAGATATTAATGTAAGACACTTATAAGGTGGGTATTAGATGGATTAGATCCGACGATGTGTTTTAATTCTTCCAAAAGAAAAGAAAGGAAGAAAACGTTTAGATAAGAATTAGCATAAATTAAGACGTATAACCTTCAACTTACCAAGATACTTCTGGATTTTCTGGAAGATCTTGATTATGGGGGTTTTCTACAGGAAAAGTAATATCCCCTGACCTTACGTTTTCATTCTTCAGTTCTCTATGGACGTCCTTGTCCGTTTAAACCGGAACCTCATGTTTTACTTCGTCCAGTTTCCGATTATCTTAAAACGGTTTTTCTTGCGTAACCAGTATCCTTTGTAGGAAAAGGTTGTTGTGTACTCTTCTGAGATGTGTACTTATAGTGGTCTACGAGTTATGGGTTTAGTATAACTAATATAAGAAACGTCGGTTTATACCTCTTTGGGATATGTTAGTCGTTTTTGTTCTGACCGTCGACTGACACCGAGTCTAGTACTTGAGGAATAAAGGTGGAAGTCTGTATTTAACTTCTTTCGTCCCTTTTGGTGATCTGGTAAGTCCATACTGGATTTAGTTTAAGGAATACTGATATGTTACCTTTATTGGTTATCTAAGTTCTCTAATCTAAACTATCTGTCTCACGAACTCCTTGATACCTACCTCCAAACACTGTAACATATCCTCCGTCACTAGTTCAGGTAAGGGGTTTTTCTCTTTACGTTTTTCCGTTTTACCAACAGGTTCCTCCGAAATGTTTATGGTTTTTTTTTTTTTTTTCTTTTCTACGTTTTCCGTTTCTTCTTTTCTTCCCCATATGGGTAAACTCGTCTCTATGTTTCTTATCGTTCCTCTCTATTCTTTTGTAAGGAGTCACTAGTCACGTTTCTTTATCTCCTTTTGTTATCTTACCATTTCTGGTCTCGAGAGAAGTTCTTTTAATCTCTATGGTTCCTTTGTAAAATACGGTTCTACCCGTGTTATTTCTTGTCTTTACCATACCTGGATTGTCTTCGTCTTCTATAACTCTTCTCCATCGTTCTTATGTGTCTTGATATGTTTTTCTGGAAGTGCTAGGTCTATTGGTACTACTACACCAGTGAGTAGATCTCGGTCTGTATGAACTTACGCTTCAGTTCAATCAGAATCTTTCGTATCGATACTTGTTTCGATCACCTCCACTACCTTAAAATCAACTCGATAAAGTTTAGGATTTGTTACTACGACACTTTCACGACGTGAGTTATACGGTCGTTTAAACCTTTCGAGTCGTCCCCGGTGTCCTGACCTTTTTCAGTCAAAAGTAAGGTTAGGGTTTCTTTCCGTTACTGTTTCTTACGAGTTTGATGTTGTGTTAACATGAGTAGAGTGTGTGGTCATTTCATTACGAGTTTTAAGAGGTTGGTCCGAAGTTGTCATGTACTTGGTACTTGAAGATCTACAAGTTCGACCTTAATCTTTTCCGTCTCCTTGGTCTCTAGTTTAACGGTTGTAGGCGACCTAGGAGTTTTTTCTCTCAAGGTCATTTTGTAGATGAGGACGAAATAACTGATATGGTTACGGAAACTGTGACACCCAGTGTTGTTTAACACCTTTTAAGAAGTTCTCAACCCTTATGTTCTGGTGGACTGGACGGAGGACTCTTTAGACACACGGTCAGTTCTTCGTCGTCAATCTTGATCTGTACCTTGTTATCGGACCAAGGTTTAGTCCTTTCCTCATACAGTTCCGACATATAACAGTGGGACGAATAAATTGAATGTACGTCACACGTAGTACTCTTTACGACCTGACCTACTTTGTGTTCGATATTAGTTCTAACGGCCCTCTTTATAGTTATTGGAGTCTATACGTCTACTGTGGTGGGAATACTGTCTTTCACTTCTTGGTTTCTTGGAGAACTACTTTCACTTTCTCCTCTCCCTTTTTGAACCGAATTTTGAGTTGTAAGTCTTTAAATTTTAGTACCGTAGATCAGGGTAGTGAAGTACGGTTTATCTACTCCTTTGTTACCCTTGTCATTCTCTGATAAAACCCCCCGAGATTTTAGTGACATCTACCATTGACGTCGGTACCTTTATTCTCTATAAACGAGGAACCTTCCTTTCGATACCGGTTGGACCTTTCACTTTCACTTCAGTAAGTCAGAACATGCTGAGAAACGCTGGGGTATCTGACGTCGGATGGTCCGAGGAGGCAGGTACCCTATAAGGTCCGTTCCTATTACCTTACCCAACGGTAAAGGAAAAGGACCTCAAGAAGGGATGGGTCCCTAACTTAAGTCCATAGGGCGTAACATCCGTCTGTAAAGTGCCAGACTCGGTGGTAACTTCAGTTGGATCTATCGTATAATTTTTCTTCTCCGTAGTGAAACGGTTGTCTCCAGGCAGATCAGTTTCGATACCAAAAAGGTCATCAGTACAACCTACACTCTCAACCTGATATTTCTTTCGGTTCACGGTTTCTTAATTACGAAAACTGGATACCACAACCTCTTCTGAGAACTCTCAGGGAACCTGACGTTCCTCTAGGTTGGTCAGTTAGGATTTCCTTTAGTCAGGACTTATAAGTAACCTTCCTGACTACGACTTCCACTTTGAGGTTATGAAACCGGTGGACTATGTTTCTTGACTGAGTGACCTTTTATGGGACTATGACCCTTTCTAACTTCCGTCCTCCTCTTCCTCCATTGTCTTCTACTCTACCGACCTACCGTAGTGACTGAGATACCTACACTCAAACTCATCCGAGACCCTCAACCACTACCTATCCCTTCGAATCACACGACGTCAGGTACCCCAGTATTTCTCGACCTGTGCTGATTCCCTGACTTGACTTGATTTGACTAGCCTTCATAAGTCACTTACACAATCGAGAAGTCAGCACAGGTTGAGAAACGTTGGGGTCCCTGACATCGGGTGGTCCAAGGAGACAGAAACCTTAAGAGGTCCATCCTTATGACCTCACCCAACGGTAATGGAAGAGGTCCCCTTTGTCATACTCGTGACTTGAATTTGTTTCGACTTATACGTGGAAACAATTGTAATATTTGAAACCAATGTGATGAATTGATGAAACTCGAAAGAAAATAGCCATTTTCTCTTCGGTAGTATTAGTGATTAGACTTTTACTACTACTTTTTAGACAAAACGTACGGACACATGACATCCGTTCCCCTTTTTTTCCATCAAATAGAGAACTATAGTAAAAACATTCAGGACTTTGGTGTTTTTATGTAAAATTCACTACTATAAATATCAAGTAATTGGTTTCACTAATAAGTGTACATTATCTTGTTAACTAGTTCTTTTTGAAAGGAAAACTTTATTACATTTTGTCTTTCTATTTTTTATCAAATTCATAAACTAAACCAGTAATCTTTCGTTTAAAACGTAAAGGATCTCACTAACTGACAGAAATGGGTTTAAAACTCGTGGTCCTTTTCTCGTCATATTTTCGGGTGTCCTTCATCTATGAAACTGGACTGAGATAAACCCCGTCGTGAAGGTTTTTTCATTGATAAGACCATTGGATACACTGTAACCCTTAAAGTTGAGTAAAGGAACTGGGAGATCCTTTGGACTGTAAACATTTTCATAACAAAAAGGGTAAATTGTAATTTTACCTTATATCTGATTTAAAATTTCTTAAACCGTTAATGTTTCCTCATTTACTGTCTTTTTTTAAAGTTGCGTCTCAGTTAATAAAAATTAAGTGTCCGAGTAAGTGAACCACATGAAATGAAAAATTTTGTAGTTTCATATAAGTATGTATATGTATGTTTCTGTATTAAATAAATATATATACATACATATACGTGTTATATGTGTTTGTTCAACATATACGATTAAAACTACAGAGAAAAGAGACTGAATTTTAAGTATGAGTAAAGTTCTTTGTACCTTTATGTACTCTTATGTAATATTTACTGGGTCTCCATAGGTGACAATGGTGCCAAAAACAAAAAACCAATAACACGTACACACGTACGAGTCAACGAAGTCAGTACAGACTGAGAAACGTTAGAATACCTGATATCGGGCACCCCTAAGAGGTCCGTTCTTATGACCTCTCCCAACGGTACGGGAAGAGGTCCCCTAGAAAGGTTGGGTCTTTAGGGTGACTTCGGAATACGTGACGTCCACCTGAGAAATGGTGATTCAATGGTACCTTCAAGAAACCAATAACGGTAACAAGTCAGTGAGTCAACACAGGTTGAGAAACCTGGGGTACCTGATGTCGTGTGGTCCGAAGGGACAAGAAGTGGTATAGGGTTTCGAACAAGTTTGAGTACAGACAACTCAGTCATTACGGTAGGTTAGTAGAGTAAGAGACAGTAGGGGAAGAGGACGGAAGTTGGAAAGGGTCGTAGTCCCAGAAAAGGTCACTCGACCGAGAAACGTAGTTCACCGGTTTCATAACCTCGAAGTCGAAGTCGTAGTCAGGAAGGTTACTTATAAGTTCCACCCAAAGGAAATCCTAACCGACCAAACTAGAGGAACGTCAGGTTCTCTGAGAGTTCTTAGAAGAGGTTGTGGTGTCAACCTTTCCTACTTAAGAAGTCACGAGTCTGAGAAAACCAATAACATACGTAGAAGTTTACGTTTCTTTAAATAAGTCTAAGTCATGAACCGTCGTCGGAACCATAAACCTAAAGGAACCGAGACGAGTAAACTCATGACAAATTTATAGAGACATCTAAGTGTTGACTTCCGTTTATGGAAGAACGGTACCACACCAAGAGTCAGAGAAGTCGACACAGGTTGAGATCCACTGGGGTACATGACGTGGGACGGTCCAAGAATACAGGTACACTAAGAGGTCCGTTCTTATCACCTCCTCTAACGGTAAAGGAAGGACTGGGTGTCTAGGTTTGACGTAGAGAATACAGAGGACGTAACCGTTGGACCAAGAAAAGGTAATCACGGTGGACCTTTCGGGAGGACAGTACCGTCCCTAATACTTAAAGTCTCCGGTATATTTGACTTTTACAGTTTTATAAGGTAAGGAATTAATGGGAATACGTTACTTTTAATTCTTATCATGTTGTAAAATTTCGTTAGTATTTCCCATGAGAAAATGATTATTCCTGACGAAAATACTAATAAAACTTTGTTATTTATATTTGGATAAAACGATTTTTTAATGTATGAAGTAACCCCTGGACTCGTTAGAGAGATATCAATTAGGTTAAATAAGACTTCTAAATTCTCGTAATGACGAAAAAGTGAGTCGTAGGGGACTAGACACAGACTGAAACAAGAGAGTGGGACCCTCATAACTTAACATGACTCGTTGGTTATTTTACTGAAAAGTCAGTCAACGGAGTTTTATCGACCAACTTGACGAGAAGAAAATAGACTAATAAACAAAACGAATAGACGGACGGAAATCGTTTTTGGATGACGAACGAAAGTAGAAAGACATGTATAATTAATTATAGTCAGTCCAGTATTAGGAATTTTTTTTATTTTATTTTATCATTGAACTTAGGTGAAAAGAGAATTTTGTTTGACTCTCGTTGACTTGTGTGAGAAAGAGAAAAAAAGGGAACGACAGATGAGTGTTTTGTTCGTCAAGTTGACTGTGAAAGAAACCCTTCAGACTGAACTTGTGGGGTGTACGAGACAGGGGTGTTATAAGGTACATATCGATGGTTTCGAGAATACGAGAGACGTTTCCAGTCAAACAAACGAGACAAAGTGTGTCATAACACTTTCAGTACTACACTTGTGACTCATAAATAGGGACGACGACGATGACGATTCGGCGAAGTCATTACAGGCTGAGACACGCTAGGGTATCTACCGTCGGGTGGTCCGAGGGGGTAGGGACCCTAAGAGGTCCGTTTTTGTGACCTCACCCAACGGTAAAGGAAGAGGTTAAATAGGGACCATCTGTCGTTTTATAAACTGTCTGTCTTCAATAATAGTTTTAGTTTAGAGAGTTCCCTTACTAATAGTAAAGTCTCTCTTTCGTTAGTCAGGTCTGTAAACCTTTCAGAGGGAAATATATCCTTAACGACACCACTTCATCAGAAGGGACCATTTTAACCTCACTCGAGTCACCTCTTGTCCTCGTTCACAATAATCTCAGGTCGGAAGAAGAATGAGAAGAAGCGGATCGGGGTGGGAGTGAAGACTGGTGATGGTTAGTCTTTTATTTGACGGAAAGAACTGTGTTCTTTTTCAATGTTCCTTTAACCGGAGCGTACACCTTTTCGTATTGACCGAGTGGTCCTTTTTTTAAATTTTTTATTTTTGTCCACCGTCCTTCTAGATGGTTGTCGAGAGAAACTATAAGTACGACAACGACCTAAGTGTCTACCACTTTATGAGGGTTCTTTTCCGAAAATTTACCTTTGTTTCACCCAGAACGTAGGTAAAATTAATTGTTAGTCGTATTCTTTTTTATTTTAGTGTTTAGCGGATGGACACGTTTTTAGTTTAGTGTATACCAAAAACTTTAAAACTGAAACCTCATCAGTAAAAACAAATTTGTCTCTAAAGATCTTCCCAAGTAAACATATATAAACACACACACTCGTACATGCACACAAAATCTTAACTTGCCACTGTCTCATCATAGATTCGCTTCCAATACTTTCAGAGTTTCTTATTTACTCATCCTTCGTTCTCTCTACTTAACAAACTTAACAGTCACGATTTAAATTAATAATAAGATAATCTAGTAGAACCATTTATTCACTCTTTAGGAGAAGGGAAATACAATTTTATACAAGTACTTATTGGATATATAACGTTTAGACTTTATAGTACATACTTGTGTTTACTATACAATTGGTTATTTGGTTTTAAAAAGTATACAAATATTAATACTTTAAGTATTTTTAATATCTATAGATATAACGTTGTGTTGTGACCTTTTGCAAATACCAAAAATTCACGTAAAACACTATCATTAACTGGAGGTTCTTTTAGTGATAAGAGATGGTCTCTTCTCACTAATATAAAACATATTTACCTTCCAGCCATTTATAAAATGTCAAGACTGTTACTATGATTCTAAAAGAGTAAGTGTCTGGAACAATAGAAGGAGGATGAAGTTAGAGATAATTGTACACGTCATTACTTATTACTTCATTTGAATATATAAAACAGAAACGTGACGTCCTGGTAAAGATCATTATATAAAATCTTATATTCACGACAGTCACTAACGTACAGGAGAGAAATGTGGAATAGTGACTAACGAGATTTCATGTGTTATTAGTCTTTGTAATGGTAACGTTGTAAAATTATTGAAGACCTCACTCAGTTACTTAACTAATTATGTCTCAATTAGTCAAGTCAAGTCAGCGAGTCAACACAGGCTGAGAAACGCTGGGGTACTTAGCGTCGTGTGGTTCGGAGGGACAGGTAGTGGTAGAGGGCCTCAAGTGAATTTGAGTGCAGGTAACTCAGGCACTACGGTAGGTCGGTGGAGTAGGAGACA
The DNA here is from genome assembly GCA_006410555.1 of Capra ibex. Lineage (NCBI taxonomy): Eukaryota > Metazoa > Chordata > Mammalia > Artiodactyla > Bovidae > Capra > Capra ibex. The sequence continues at coordinate 45,690,455 of SJYO01040405.1, read as the reverse complement.
GTAGGGGAAGAGGAGGACTGGGGTTAGGGAGGGTCGTAGTCTCAGAAAAGGTTACTCAGTTGAGAAGAGTACTCCACCGGTTTCATGACCTCGAAGTCGAAATCGTAGTAAGGAAGGTTTCTTTAGGGTCCCGACTAGAGGAAGTCTTACCTGACCAACCTAGAGGAACGTCAGGTTCCCCGAGAGTTCTTAGAAGAGGTTGTGGTGTGAAATTTTCGTAGTTAAGAAACCGTGAGTCGGAAGAAGTGTCAGGTTGAGAGTGTAGGTATGTACTGGTGTCCTTTTTGGTATCGGAACTGCTCTGCCTGGAATCAGCCGTTTCATTACAGAGACGAAAACTTATACGATAGATCCAACGAGTATTGAAAAGAAGGTTCCTCATTCGTAGAAAATTAAAGTACCGACTCAGTGGTAGACGTCACTAAAACCTCGGGGGGTTTTATTTCAGACTGTGACGATGACAAAGGGGTACATAAAGGGTACTTCACTACCCTGGTCTACGGTACTAGAAGCAAAAGACTTACAACTCGAAATTCGGTTGAAAAAGTGAGAGTAGAAAGTGAAAGTAGTTCTCCGAAAAAACGAGGAGAAGTGAAAGACCGTATTCCCACCGCAGTAGACGTATAGACTCCAATAACTATAAAGAGGGCCGTTAGAACTAAGGTCGAACACAAAGAAGGTCAGGTCGTAAAGAGTACTACATGAGACGTATCTTCAATTTATTCGTCCCACTGTTAT
>SJYO01040405.1:45563923-45689488 GCA_006410555.1 Capra ibex | reverse complement strand
TTAAGAAACCGTGAGTCGGAAGAAGTGTCAGGTTGAGAGTGTAGGTATGTACTGGTGTCCTTTTTGGTATCGGAACTGCTCTGCCTGGAATCAGCCGTTTCATTACAGAGATGAAAACTTATACGATAGATCCAACGAGTATTGAAAAGAAGGTTCCTCATTCGTAGAAAATTAAAGTACCGACTCAGTGGTAGACGTCACTAAAACCTCGGGGGGTTTTATTTCAGACTGTGACGATGACAAAGGGGTACATAAAGGGTACTTCACTACCCTGGTCTACGGTACTAGAAGCAAAAGACTTACAACTCGAAATTCGGTTGAAAAAGTGAGAGTAGAAAGTGAAAGTAGTTCTCCGAAAAAACGAGGAGAAGTGAAAGACCGTATTCCCACCGTAGTAGACGTATAGACTCCAATAACTATAAAGAGGGCCGTTAGAACTAAGGTCGAACACAAAGAAGGTCAGGTCGTAAAGAGTACTACATGAGACGTATCTTCAATTTATTCGTCCCACTGTTATATGTAGGAACTGTATGAGGAAAAGGATAAACCTTGGTCAGACAACAAGGTACAGATCAAGATTGACAACAAAGGACTGGACGTATGTCTAAAGAGTTCTCCGTCCAGTCCACCGGACCATAAGGGTAGAGAAAGTCTTAAAAGGTGTCAAAGAACACTAGGTGTGTCAGTTTCCGAAACCGTATCAGTTATTTCGTCTTTACCTACAAAAAGACCTTGAGAGAACGAAAAAGGTACTAGGTCGTCTACAACCGTTAAACTAGAGACCAAGGAGACGGAAAAGATTTTGGTCGAACTTGTAGTCCCTCAAGTGCCAAGTACATAACGATTTCGGACCGAACCTCTTAAAACTCGTAATAAAATGATCGTACACTCTACTCACGTTAACACACCATCAAACTCGTAAGAAACCGTAACGGAAAGAAACTTTAACCTTACTTTCGACTGGAAAAGGTCAGGAGACCGGTGACGACTCAAAAGGTTTATACGACTCAGGACACCGGTGACGACTCAAAAGTTAAACCGTATAACTAACGCTGTGAAAGTGTCGTAGTAGAAAGTCCTAAACTTTGTCGAGTTGACCTTAAGGTAGTGGAGGTGATCGAAAAAGTATCACTACGAAAGATTCCGGGTGAACTGAAGTGTAAGGTTCTACAGACCGAGATCTAATCACTAGTGTAGTAGTACTATGTGGTATGTATCATATCCATATAGAAAAAGTTTCTACTCTAAACTTTACTAAAACTACTATACCATCCTTACACGCTAAGTCCCAACATATCGTAACAAACGTTCCTATCTGTTCCGTTTATTGGACGTAAGACCGACCATGGCTTGTATCGTTTCTCTCACGTACCCCAGTCACACCGTAACGTACCCTATACTGATCCCTTTATAGTCTTTCTAGGCATACACGGTCTCATTGTACTGGGACCTTAGTTCACACCCTATTGTCATGTTAATAAAAGTATCTAAAATTTTATTTGTTACCGAGTTCGAAACAGATTCTGTCATCAGGTTATCTTAATGTCACACTCGAAGTACATAGTAAAATTTAAAAGACATCGGTATAATTTTTACAAATTCTACCATTTTAATTATATTGTTATAAATAACAAATATAATTATACTCGAAGGGACCATCGAGTCGACTATTTCATAGACGGACGTTACGTCCCTAGGACCAAGCTAGGGTTCCAGTCCTTACAGGGGACCTCTTCCCTTATAGGGGACCTTGTGAGGTCATAAGAACGGACCTCATAAGGTAGGTTATATAGTAAAGTCGTACATTAGACATATTTTTAATGAATACGTAGTGTAATTTAACTAAGAAATTTGGTTCAGAAGTTTTAGGTCACACATAAAGTATAAAAGTAGGGTAGAGTTAAACCCGGTACGTAGGAAGTTCTTGAATTCTCAGTATACATAACTGTTACGTCGAGAGTCCGTTATTAACCAGAACTCATTCGGACAAAAAGACTTTGGAGTTAAAGTCAAGTCAAGTCAAGTCAAGTCAAGTCAGTGAGTCAGCACAGGTTGAGAAACGCTGGGGTACTTAGCGTCGTGTGGTTCGGAGGGACAGGTAGTGGCAGAGGGCCTCAAGTGAGTCTGAGTGTAGGTAGCTCAGGCACTACGGTAGGTCCGTAGAGTAGGAGTCAGCAGGGGAAGAGGAGGACGGGGGTTAGAGAGGGTCGTAGTCTCAGAAAAGGTTACTCAGTTGTGAAACGTACTCCACAGGTTTCATGACCTCGAAGTCGAAATCGTAGTAAGGGAGGTTTCATTAGGGTCCCGGCTAGAGGGAGTCTTACGTGACCAACCTAGAGGAACGTCAGGGTCCCTGGGAGTTCTCAGAAGAATTTGTGGTGTCAAGTTTTCGTAGTCAAGAAGCCACGAGTCGGAAGAAGTGTCAGGTTGAGAGTGTAGGTATGTACTGGTGTCCTTTTTGGTATCGGAACTGATCCAGCTCGAATCAATCGTTTCATTACAGAGACGAAAACTTATACGATAGATCCAACGAGTATTGAAAAGAAGGTTCCGTATTTGCAGAAAATTAAAGTACCGACGTCAGTGGTAGACGTCACTAAAACCTCGGGGGGTTTTATTTCAGACTGTGACAAAGATGACAAAAGGGTACATAAAGGGTACTTCACTACCCTGGTCTACGGTACTAGAAGCAAAAGACTTACAACTCGAAATTCGGTTGAAAAAGTGAGAGAAAGTGAAAGTAGTTCTCCGAAAAATCGAGGAGAAGTGAAAGACGGTATTCCCACCACAGTAGACGTATAGACTCCAATAACTATAAAGAGGACCGTTAGAACTAAGGTCGAACACAAAGAAGGTCAGGTCGTAAAGAGTACTACATGAGACGTATCTTCAATTTATTCGTCCCACTGTATGTCGGAACTGTATGAGGAAAAGGATAAACCTTGGTCAGACAACAAGGTACAGGTCAAGGTTGACAACAAAGGACTGGACGTATGTCTAAAGAGTTCTACGTCTCTTTCTCTACATAAGGGTAGAGAAAGTCTTAAAAGGTGTCGAATAACACTAGGTGTGTCAGTTTCGAAAACTGTATTAGTACAATTGATGGATAAGGGAGTCTGTTAAAACAGAGTTTTCAACTGGTCACTCCCTGGACGTAATCTTAGTAGCGTCTGCGAATAATTTTATTAGAAGATGGTTCAAACGATTTAATCCTGGAAACCTAACCTACTATTCTTAATCGTAAAAGTATGTGAACTGATTTATAAAGAATACATCAATATATGGACTTTTGTGTCTAAATTTTCTATGAAGAGGTTATTCGTTTACTGTTGTTCCTCACTATGATGTAATTTGGTAAATGTAAAATCTTGGTTTAGTTAGGATCAGTGGAAAATGGAACTCTCCGACGTACCATCTCTTCATTTTTTAATACTTTACACATTAGTGAACGGCCCCCGGTCGCACTCCTTAGGGCGGGTACTGTTCCAGTACGCCTTCCTTCGGACTGTTTTGCGTTCCTGTACTAGTCCGAAGTCCACAAGGGGGACCTTAAAGGACTCGTAGGTGGGGGGTTCTGGTCTCAGACGAACGAAAAGGCGAGAAGATTATAAGAGACCTTTTTCAGTTTAGTCCCGAAATCAGAAGACGTAAACTTTCCCTACAAAGTCAATTTCGGGAGACTATCGAGAGATGGAACGGATTGTCCAAGGGGGCCTGGAGAATGTCGAACACTTAACGAATGTCGGGGGGTTGGTACTCTCCGTGTTTCGAACTTCGTAGAATTCTATGTCTCGGAAAAGATTCTCGATTTTTAGTATAGCCACTACCCAAAAGTGACAACTGAGTTACTAACGACGGTCTTGAGGTATGAGAAATAGAAAATCCGTGGACCCTCCTACAATTAGTTACATTTGCCCTATACCTTTTTCTATATATTATCAAAACTACAATCGTTGTGATCTGAAAACTCAATTAATGAAAAGAGAAACAATATATAGTGACGTGAGGAGAACACAGGAACGATACATTCTTACATTGAAATAAATCACAAAAGACTCTCACCGTGATCTGAAACCCTTCTAGTTGTGTTTATTCAAAAGACCAACTGTTTGGGAATAGTCTTTTTTCCGACATTTTACAATTAACCGGGAAAACCGGTCTTCTACTATATTTAGTGGATTATGAACACATATGTTGATCCACATGTCTCTCTTTTCGGACCAAAACTATTCTCGGACCTGACTATTGCAACGTATTAAAAGATATTGGGTAACTAGAGATACATGTTAGTTTTTCTATATTTTCCGGAAGGATCTGTTATCTCCGACCCGGTAAGTAACCTTCCTGACCAAAGGGGGCACAAAGGAGAAATGAGAATTAAAGTCCGACTTAAGGGTAGACCCCGCACCTCCGAACGGTACATATGAATGAACAGGGCCGCAGATTCTAGGCATTCTCTCTCTCGGGTTCCACCCCGTGGGAGGCTATAAGTTCGCCTGCGGCTACCGAATTGCATCTACCACGTTCGAGGAACAGACCTTGAAATAACCGAAAGGTGTATTTGGTTCAATAAGTCGGAGAAAAGAGGTGAATTAAAAGGATGATGTGATAAAGAAGGATTAGATTAGAATATAATTATTTATTTATTCAAAAAAGCGAGTGGTTGCGGTAGGGGCGAAACTTAAGGGACCTAGGTGGCCCCGACCTGGGGCCATTAGTAACATAAGAGTCTTCGAGTTTGGGGATTACAAAGTAGTATCGTAAATAGTGACGGGGAATGACATTATATCGAATAACTAACAGAAAGACGGTGGTGGTCATAAATTAGAAGTACTTCAAAGCCTGGTTACATACAATAGGTGTAATATATATCATATAAAGATAATTTCGTACGGGACCGTTTTATCATCCAAAAGTTGTATATCAATCACTTACTTACTTACTTACTTTAGAAATGAAGGAAATCGGTTAATGAATTGATCAGTTCGATTTTTATACGGGTAGGTGTTTGACTTTTATTATACATAGAAATTCATAATATACTTTACTAACTAATATGTATACCTCAAAAGTTAGTTGTGTTGAAAAGGGTATGTCGAAAGGAGACTCCCTCTTCTTATTTAAGTATTTGAGTGTCAACAATTATTAGACGTAAGACAGAGGTTCTTGTAGACGTAAAATTTTCGTGTATAGACTTTTCTAAGTGAAGTTAAGTATGTCTAACTAGATTATCAACAATAAGACAGAACACTAGTGTGACCCCCTGTTTCTTTTAGAGAGTATTATAATAATATATCTATCCGTGAATTTTAAGTGGGTGACAAATTTAGGGTCAACTTGAGTTGTTGATATCATCCCTTTTCGTAAACAAAGACGGTTTCTAAAATGGATGAGTGACACGACCTTTCGTAAAGAAAATCTTGTGTTCAAAGTTATAATACTAAAGGGAAAACTAAATAACAAAAATCGGTCTAAAGAGATCAAAAGAGTCTATGACAGAGGGATCACACGTGTGACTAATCCTACCGTAATGTCTTGTTACGTATGTCCGTCGACCGTAGATTCCCTTACTTCTTTTGTCGTCCGAAGAGTTTACGTTATACCTGATAAAAAAGAACGTGGTAATAAAACGAATCTCTAATATATTAAGTAAGTATCTTGTATTTTTCCACAGATTCCGTCAGGGATTCGTTGGTAATGAGAAAAATACATTTCTCCTCTAGAAACAAAATCTCTTTTTGTTGTCCTGAAATTGATACCCTATGTAAAGAATCTTTGTTATCTTAATTTAAGTCTAGTCAAGAGGTGTCTGGAAGGTAAGACTTGTTTCGAATAGTCTTCCCCCGTATACCCCTGTCCTTTCCGAACACTTAAATTAACCTACTTCACTTTTCTTTGGACGAAGACGTCATAAGACTAAAAAATTTTTGTGGGGTTTAATTAATGAAATCTCTTCAGTCTTAATTTAACCAGAACCAATGGTAACTCGTCCTTTTCTTTTTATTACTCTGATAGGTTGTCAATTTACATTCATAAATCTCAAAATATTGGAGTTTCCACACCAATTACCGGACCCTCTCTGTTGAACTACGTTCCTTGGTTCCAACGAGTACACTACGGGATCTCAGTGATTGATTTGTTAGGTTAGAAAGTTGATAAAGTACAAAATTTTGTAGAGAAGGAAAATATAATTTACTATTATAGTAAATCAGTGAGAAAAGAAACACTTATTAGTTAAGTCTAGACATTTTGTGGTTGTGTTCTTTCAAGGAAAAGGTCCAGGAACAAAGACTTTATTAGAAAGAGGTCATTTTATAAACCAAAACACTATTTTCGAAGGTTTGATGTATGTCGTTGAAAGTGAAGGATAAGTGATGACTTTGTAGTGTAAAATGTACGATGTAAAAATAAATCTTACTCGGAAAGAAAAATGACTCCCGGAGAAATACCTCAACCCCTCTTCCCTACCTCAAACGCCCCGACTTTCCACCTTCGAGTACCTTCGAGGACTCAAGACCCAAAAGGTTTTCCAGACCACCACTCGTGTGACAAAGGAATGAATAAATATAAAAGGGACAAACCTTATAGGTAGGACCGTGTATTGTCTTTTTGAATCGGGGAGGTGTCTGTTAATGTTGTACTGGAAAGGTATAGAACCCGACGAGACCTAAGAATAAGTGGACCCTAATGTACTGTCGGTAGACAATAAAATGTAAAGGGAAATTCCTCAGATTCACGTACCCATTTTAAGGTGAAGTCTACCGGGTTCTTACATGAGTGTCAGTATGTGTACAAACATTGACGTATATCCATGGACATCCGAAAATACGAACGTAAGAATTTGTGGTCCTCTCGTTTCCCCTAGAAAACTTGTATAGGATTGTTATTATGTACAGTTTATTTAGTCCGGTTTTCATGTCATTAAACCAAAACTCAATCCGACTCCAACTCATATATTTATTACATTGTCACCAAAATTTCTGTCACATTTAACTGTAAAGTAAGGTTTTTGACATATAAAAACTCTTTTTTTCATCGTTTCACTACAATTCAAACCTACCATCTTTTTGTACAGTTCTGGAAATCTTTTCTTTGTGTGAGACACGAGAAATTTTAGTTACCGGCAGTTGCGACTTTTTTTATAAAAATTATTTAGTCTCCAATAAAAAGGAGATAAATGTAAACTTATCGTTAGTCTTCGTGAATACATCAAGAGATACAATCGGTTATGTACGTTTTACAGTACAACATACCCATAAATAAATAAATGAAAACACAACATGTAAATAAAGTAACCGAAATGGGAAAAGAAAGGTTTTACAGACACTACGGATAATATCATAAAGGTCGGTCGTAGACACCGTAAAAAGACATCAGGAGGAGACGAAGAAGAGGTCTCTTATTTTTGGTTTCCTTGTCTGTTATAGTTCCTTTTTTCAGTAATGTTGGAGTAATTTATTAATATACAAACGAATAGTGACTAAAAATAAAGAAGATAAGTACCGGAGTAAACTTTTTATAAATCAAGAATGATACCCCTACCACTTTCACTTTCACAATTAGTGAATCAACAAAGACTGAGAAACTGTGGGGTACCTGACATCGGGTGTCCAAGGAGAAAGGTACCTTAAGAGGTCCGTTCTTATGACCTCACCCAACAGTAAGGGGAGAAGTTCCTTAGAAAGGTTGGTTTCTTAGGTTGGGTCCAGAGGACATAACGTCCGTCTAAGAAATGGTAGAGTCAGTGGTCCCTTCGGTCGTATTTTTAATTCTTAGTAATAACTGACTCTTACTTTTCTACGAATAATGTATGAGACGTAGGTGTCCTTCGGGTCTCAGTCCGTTTAACTATTAAGACACTCTCGTGTGATATTATATTTTAGTTTCATACGAATTACATAAAAACCTCGGTAGACATAAGTAAGAAGTTTATACCTTTTCAATAAAATAAGTCTCCGTGATTCAATAGCAACCCGACTCTCAGGTATTCCTTCTGTCTGTGTAGTTTTCAGTTAAAGGTGTATCTCCACTCTCGTCCTGTCACGAGACCCCGGTAGAAACGGGTCTAAACCCTTGTACCTAAGAGTGACTTTCCGAGACCTTCAGAAGTGTGTGAGAAGATAGAGAGAAGATCGAGAAGAAGACCAAGACACAGAACACAAGAGTCCCTAGAGAAGTGCGGGTCGGAGGGTACTACACTACAAATAGTATGTATCATTATAGGGATTTCCGGGTTTAACTAGGAGAAAGGAAGTGAGTAGCCTCGTGGTGCTCTATAGATGAGAGTCAGAGGTTTCTCTACTATCTATTACAGATGATTCACCTGTATAAGACTTTAAAATTAGGGAATCGTCATGGATCATATCACACAACGGACAAAAACGGAATAAACAAGACTTTAACTTTTGATTAGGTCAAAAATGAATCCTACCGTCCTGACACGGGGTAATCACGTATTCTACGGACCTAATCTCTTGTGTCTTTGACACGCATGTGTGGGTCGAAATCCACGAAAAAGTTTTCCTTCTCGTCTCTTTTCTTCACTCCTCCCCTTGTGCTCTCCCCTTAGCTAATCAAACTAAGGACCGATTTGTAAATGTAAACTCCTTTCATCACACTGACGTTCTCACTAGAGATTTTTGATGTCTGAGACGGACCCGTTTCCTTCGTCGTTCCCAAACGGAGACTTTCGACCTCGTCGTCCCTTTAGTGTTGGGTGTGTCTTCGTAGAAATAAAGTGTCTTCCGGTCATTATTTGATGAGTTTGTCTTCGGATAAACTACCTCTTTCTCTCTTACACAGTCTCCCGTCTCTTTTTTAGGATGTTTCTTAAGTTTGATTTTAAACCATTATCTCTCGATTACATGACGTTTTTATTCGAACGACGATTGTCATTTCTGTGACGGTTCTTTATCTACCCTTAATCACGGTCCAATTGTGTATTTAGTTTTTAAACGTTAATACGTTTACCATTTCGATCTCTGAAATAAAGTAAAGGTATACTAAGGTCTTATTTCCGGGATTAAAACTACTTATATATTTTTCGAAAATTCTTTCACTCTACTACTTATCTTCGTTTGATTTCTATAGTTAGAGTGAGACCTTTTCCTTCTACTAATTTAAAAAGATATATACATATAGTGTGTATATAAAATTTGTACATATACTTAAGTATATAACGATATTTACAAGTCATAATATTAAAAATGTATAAGTTCACGTTGAAAAAGGTATCGTAAAATATGTAGACTGTAAAAATGTGTTGAGAACTATTCTGACTATATTAACAGAAGTAAAAATTCACTTAATAAAATTATAGTGTTATTTCAAAGGAATAAATATTCTGTCTATTCTTCTGTCTCTAATTGAATCAACACAGACTGAGAGACACTGAGGTGTCTTACATCGGACGATCAGAGGAGACAGGTACCTTAAGAGGTCGATCCTTATGACTTCACCAAACGGTAAGGGAAGAGTTCTCCTAGAAGAACTGGGTCCCTAACTTGAACCCAGAGGGTGTAACGTTCGTCTAAGAAATGACAACCTCGGTGGTCCCCTCGGGAGGTAATAAATATTTCCATGCCAATTAGTGTTATTTGTATAAGGACTTTATAATCATGATGTGTGATGACACTTTCCGTATCTACCCAATCTATTCCATTCTTTACTCAGTGACTTCTATTTAAATAACATCGAGATTATTCATATCAAAGAATGCTAACTGATCTTGACAACGACTTTTCGTTCCCGTATACAAGTCCAACATCTGTTTACGTAAATTTTCCACTCCTCGCCGTCGACACTCCTCTATGGGGTACAGGTTCCATTCCTCGTCACTGACTTTAAACGACCTCGTCGTCACTTCTCTATGGGGTGCAGGTTCCATTCTCTTTGGGTTCATTCTACCATCCACGTTTCTCTCCCGTAGTCTCCCGTTTGTCTGACTTTGGTGTTAGTGTCTTTGGATCGGTTAGACTAGTGTGTCTGGCGTCGGAACAGATTGAGTTACTTTGATTCGGTATGGCATACCCCGGTAGCTTCTACCGGTCCAGTGCCACCTCTTTAGACTGTCTTACACCAGGTGACCTCTTCCCTTACCGTTTGGTGAAGTCATAAGAACGGAACTCTTGGGGTACTTGTCATACTTTTCCGCTTTTTTATCCCGTGACTTTCTCCTTAAGGGGTCCAGCCATCCACAGGTTATACGATGACCTCTAGTCACCTCTTTATTGAGGTCTTTCTTACTTCTCTACCTCAGTCTTGTTTTTGTTGTGAGTCAACACCTACGCTGACCACTATCTTCGTTTCAGACTACGACATTTCTCGTCATGACGTAACCTTGACCCTTACAATCCAGGTACTTAGTTCCGTTTAACCTTCACCAGTTTGTCCACTACCATTCTCACTTTCAACTGTAAGATCCTTAGTCGTCTGATTCTACCTGACCTTACCCACTTACATTGAGTCTACTGGCAATATAGAGGATGACACCCGTCCTTAGGGAATCTTCTTTACCTCCTCGGTAGTATCAGTTATTCTCAGACCTTGTGTCATGAACCTATGTCAGAGACTTTACTGTCTTACTAAAGACAAGTAAGAGTTGGTAAGTTATAGTACCATTAGGTTCATATACGGGACTGGTCGTTGCGACTTCCTCGACTTCAATTACCAAGATACTTCTCGATGTTCTGGAAAATCTTGATTGTGGGTTTTTCTACAGGAAAAGTAATATCCCCTTACCTTACGTTTTCATCCTTCAGTTCTTTGTGCACCTCATTATCCGTTTAAACCGAAACCTTATGTCTTGCTTCGTCTCGTCTCCGATTATCTCAAAACAGCTTTCTTGAGTGACCAGTATCGTTTGTGTGAGAAGGTCGTTGTGTTCTCTCCTCATATGTGTACCTGTACTGGTCTACCGGTCGTGACTTTAGTCTAACTAATATAGGAAACGTCGGTTTCTACCTCTTCGAGATATGTCAGTCGTTTTTGTTCTGACCCTCGACTGACACCGAGTCTTGCAATTGTGGATAAAGGTTGAAGTATACATTTAACGGCTTTCTTCCCTTTAGTGATCTGGTAAGTCCATACTAGATTTATTTTAGGGAATACTAATGTGTCACCTTCACTCTTTATCTAAATTCCCTGATCTAGACTATCTATCTCACGGACTACTTGATGCCTACCTCCAAGCACTGTAACATTTCCTCTGTCCCTAGTTCTAGTAGGGGTTCTTCCTCTTCGTGTTTTTTGGTTTTACCGACAGACTCCTTCGGAATGTTTATCGACACTTTTCATTCTCTTCACTTTTCGTTTCTTCTTTTCCTTTCTATATGTGGGTGACCTTACGTCTCAAGGTTTCTTATCGTTCCTCTCTGTTCTTTCGGAAAGAGTTACTAGTTAAGTTTCTTTATATCTTTGTTATCTTACCCTTTCTGATTTCTAGAGAGTTCTTTTAATCTCTATGGTTCCCTTGTAAAGTACTTTTCTACCCGAGTTATTTCCTGTCTTTACCATACCAGGATTGTCTTCGTCTTCTATAATTCTTCTCTACCGCTCTTGTGTGTCTCATTAACATGTTTTGTCTGGAGGTACTGGGTCTATTAGTGCGACCACACTAGTGAGTGGATCTCGGTCTGTTGACCTTACACTTCAGTTCACCCCGAATCCTTCGTAGTCATGTTTGTTTCGATCACCTCCACTACCTTAAGGTCAACTCGATAAAGTTTATGACTTTCTACTACGACACCTTTTCACGACGTGAGTTATACAGTCGTTTAAACCTTTTGAGTCGTCACCGGTGTTCTGACCTTTTCCAGTCAAAAGTAAGGTTAGGGTTTCTTTCCGTTACGGTTTCTACGAGTTTGATGACGTGAGTAGAGTGTACGATCGTTTCATTACGAGTTTTAAGAGGTTCGGTCCGAAGTCGTTATGCAATTGGTACTTAAGGGTCTACAAGTTTGACCAAAATCTTTTTCGTTTACTTGGTCTCTAGTTTAACGGTCGTAAACGACCTAGTAGTTTTTTCGCTCTATGAAGGTTTTTTTTAGATGAAGACGAAATAGCTGATACGGTTTCGGAAACTGACACACCTAGTGTTATTTGACACCTTTTAAGATTTTCTCTACCCTTATGGTCTGGTGGACTGAACGGAGAACGTTTTGAACATACGTCCAGTCCTTCGTTGTCAATCTTGACCTGTACCTTGTTGTCTGACCAAGGTTTATTCTTTACCTCATGTAGTTCCGACATATAACAGTGAGACGGATAAATTCAAAACACGTCTCATGTAGTGCTCTTTACGTTCCGACCTTCTTTGTGTTCGACCTCAGTTCTAACGGTCCTCTTTATAGTTATTGGAGTCTATACGTCTACTGTGGTAACAATACCGTCTCCATTTCTTAATTTCTTGGAGAACTATTTTCACTTTCTCCTCCCACTTTTTCAACCAAATTTAGAGTTATAAGTCTTTTCATTCTAGAACCCTAGGTCAGGGTTGTGAAGTACCGTTTATCTACCCCTTTGTCACTTTTTTCACCGACTGAAATAAAGGAACCCGAGGTTTTAGGGACGTCTGTCACTGATATCTTGTATACTTTTTCGTCTCTGTACTGAAACGGTTGTTTCCAGGTAGATCAGTTCCGATACCAAAAAGGTCATCAGTACATACCTACACTCTCAACCTGGTATTCCTTTCGACTTACGACTACTTAACTGTGAAAACTTGACACCACAACCTCTTCTGAGAACTCTCAGGGAACCTGACGTTCTCTAGGTTGGTCAGACAGGATTTCCTCTAGTCAGGACCCATAGGTAACTTTCCTGACCACTACTTTGACTTTGAGGTTATGAAACCGGTGGACTACGGTTCTCGATTGAGTAAACTTTTCTGGCACTAACTCCTCTTCTAACTCCCGTCCTCCTCTTCCCCTACTGTCTCCTACTCTAGTAACCTACTGTAGTGACTGAGTTACCTGTACTCAAACCATTTGAGGTCCTAAACCACTACCTATCCCTCCGAACCACACGACGTCAAATACCCCGGTGTTTCTCAGTTCGTACTGACTCTCTGACTTGACTTGACTTGACTTATAATGTATTCACTCGTACATAGTAAACGTTGATGTATAGTATATCTTTCCATCTTAAAAAGTACAACAGGTTGATAAAGGAACCCTTGATTCCTAATTCTAGAACCAAAAACTGTACACTTCTTTGTCTACTCACGTGTATTCTTAAAACTTTCTGTGTGGTTTAACTACGGCTTATACAACTTTCAATCTATTTTGTCTCTGGTTTACTATGTTTCGTTCATAAACTTTATTACTTTATATAAAATTTTCCTTCTATCTTTTCTACACGAAAGTCTCATTGATTTTATGATTAGGTGGTTTTCTGTAAACAAAAAGAAAGGTCACTTCGACACTCGTTGTATTTCCACTCAGTCGACTGTTCGTAATCCATTTATGTTTCTGACGACACAGTTCATTCAAATGTTACAAATACCGTGTTAAAGCTGGAAACCAACAACCTTCAGGTATTTTTACATGGAGTCGTATTATTACTGAATAGTTAGTTAGTTGTAAAGTAAACCATAAAATACTATCTATGTGGATTATATAATTCTGAAACATCAATGTGTATATCTTGTGTTTTAACTTAAGAGCACAGAAATTCTATATTGTCATAAAAATTTACATGTTGAAAATCAAAAACGAATATTATATATATTCTAGTACGGTTAACAAAAACTTCAGTCTCCTTTGAAACACCTAAGTTTACATGGTTATTTAGTCTACATTTGTGAGTTATTCTTGTATTTAGTGAACGATAAAATTACATGTCTTGAGGTAAATTCGTGGAACAGAGGAACAAATTCCTAGGGAAGGTCAGAGAACCGAAATTTACGACCTTCTTTGTCAATCTTCACCTGTACCTTGTTGTCTGACCAAGGTTTATCCTTTTCCTCATACAGTTCCGACATATAACAGTAGGACGAATAAATTGAAGATATGTTTCATGTAGTACTCTTTGCGACCCGACCTTCTTCGTGTTCGACCTTAGTTCTGTCGACCCTCTTTATGGTTATTGGAGTCTATACGTCTACTGTGATGGGAATGCCGTCTTTCACTTCTCCTTGATTTTTCAGAGAACTACTTTCGTTTCCTCCTCTCACTTTTTCAACCGAATTTCGAGTCGTAAGTCTTTTGATTCTAGTACTGTAGACCAGGGTAGTGAAGTACCGTTTATCTAGCCCTTTGTCATCTTTGTCACAGTCTGAAATAAAGACCCCCGAGGTTTTAGTGACGTCTACCACTAACATTGGTACTTTAATATTCTACGAATGAGGAACCTTCCTTTCAATACTGATTGGATCTATCGTATAACTTTTCGTCTCTGTAATGAAACGGTTATTTCCAGGTAGATCAGTTCCGATACCAAAGAGGTCACCAGTACATACCTACACTCTCAACCTGACACTTCTTTCGACTCTCGAAAGAAGAAACTTCTTAACTACGAAAACTTGACATCACAACCTCTTCTGAGAACACTCAGGGAACCTGACGTTCCTCTAGGTTTGTCAGGTAAGACTTCCTCTAGTCAGGACCCACAAGTAACCTTCCTGACTACAACTTCGACTTTGAGGTTATGAAACCGGTGGAGTACGTTTCTCAACTGAGTAACCTTTTCTGAGACTACGACCCTTCCTAACCCCCGTCTTCCTCTTCCCCTGTTGGCTCCTATTCTACCGACCTACCGTAGTGACTGAACTACCTGTACTCAAACTCACTTGAGGTCCTCAACTACTACCTGTCCCTCCGGACCGCACGACGTTAAGTACCCCAGCGTTTCTCAGCCTGTACCGACTCGTTGACTTAACTTGACTTGCACATACTAAGGGTTGCATGATCAATATTAGTGTGTCACTCAGTGCGTTGAGTATTGAGTGTGTTGTTGACTCCTGCACTACGAAGGTGAACACAAACTGTGTAGACACGGACTTTGAACCGTATACTTTGGTCCACGGGTTAACAGGGAAAGGGGATTCGGTGTGAAGTATATCAAAAAAGGGGTGAACGATTTTCGTTAAGGTAAGAGGGTCCACGAGTCTGTCAGTCATACCTCAATGGTGTCTGAGAAGAAAAGGGTATGGAATATGTGTTAATCTTTTAGGACAGTTCAGATAAAAAGATTATCTACGTTTCAAGTAGGTACGGACTGACAGGGTCATGTTTCATAGTAATAGAGAGTCAGTCTAATGACATTATTCGAGGCCTTAATATCATCAAAGGTTTTAATTAAGGACGAAGTGAGGGTAAGTGAGAGATGTTTTCAGTCCTACTATGTGAAATTTATACAGTTTAACATGACGAGTAGAAGACTTTAGGAGGAACTGAAGGGAAACGGGAGAGATTACGGAGTACACTGGATAGGGAAATGTCAGAGGTACTAGAGGAGAGGAGAGGTTAGAGATGGAGAAAGGTAAAAGGGGTCCGAAAGTATAACTTAGAGTTTGTTTTCCTATCACTACGACGGAGTTCAGAAACGTGAACAAGAAGAAACGGATCTTCTGTAAACACTATCTATAGGTGCACCGTAGGAGGGATTGAAAGAATTCTAGAAACACGTTTACGGTCGAATAGTGTCTCCTGAAATGTCCGTCGAAATCTGTATATGTGTGTGAGTTGTGATGGTCGTCGTCGTAAGAGACGTGGGAAATGGAACTTAAAAGAGGTTGTGTAAAAAAATGGTATACCATACAAAATCTGTGTGTGTACGTATATCAGAAAGAAGTAAAAAGTGTTTAAAATATAAACGTTTAAATGGGTGAGTGATTTTATATCAACATTGGAGTTTGGATCATGAACACCATAAAAGTTTCAGTAAATGTCAGTACATGTCTCAACACTTTTTAAACCGTGGGTCTCCGTGTAAGAGTAGACTCCAACTTGAGAGAGGAAGAACAAGTAGAGAGTATAACATTTGTTCACAGGAAAAACGTCATATATAACACGGTACAAAAAGGGTAAAAAGTACAAAAACCATCACTAAATAGACAAATTTTGCCAGGGTTCACATCACGACGTCACGAAAGATCACAAGGATTTACGTTCCTTTGATACGACACGGAACGTCTCTTTTACACACAATCTGCTCGGAACAAGTCCGTACTCAATGATACGAAAACCGACATTCGAGTTACAGTCACTTAGTTGTCTTAGATAATTTGTTCCACAGAAATTCGTCTTTGTGTATATTTTGTTCCAATATATAACAAGTCAGATGTTTAAGTACGCCGGTCTCCGAGTGTCCTTGGATGTGACATAAAGGGGATTGTCGTTACCAAATCTTACACAATTAAGTCACAAGGACCGTTGTAATACTTTGTATTGATAACGTTTATTACACTAAACTGACATACACAAGAAAAAATAATAGTATGAGAAGGGATATTACATCTTCTAAGACTTCCCTTTAGAAACAAATGAAAGGAATTTAGAAGTCACGAATTTAGACACGGTCCTTATATCGACCGCGAGTCATCATTACTATGTAATAATGTCGTACATTAGGAGAGTTGTCAAGTTACAGTATCCCCGATAGTGTTAGTAAACTGTTTATTTTTTCGAATATTGTTCCTCCAGTTAGTGGATTTTATTGAGTCACATTTTTACACTTCGTCCTTCACACAAGTCTAAGGATTGGTGGCGTCATAACGAGTTCCACCGCAAGTACCTTTTATTATTTCAACTACTTACTTTCCTTACTTCCTTATTTACTTACTTAATTTTTGTACACGTAAAGTCCACATAGATTAGGATTTGGCTTAAATGGAACAAAACTAGTGTTTGTTCGGGTATAGTGAACAATAGTTTGATTAACACCATAATTTTAAACAATAATAGCGATTAAATTTTATGGATTATCTGTATCCATCACTAATTAAACTTTATCTTTTGTCGGATCTCATCTATTGTTTAACTAGTACATAATTATCGTTACACCTGAGATGATGACATAGTCCGATGACAAAAAGAGGGGGAATCTGTGTGTGTTTGTGTGTGTGTGTCTGTGTGAAGGTATGTGGATGGTAGATAGGAGAGATAGTTCAGTTTTGACTAAAACGTTACTATAAATGTATATTTGAATGAAGAAATGGGTGAAAAGACTTAATAATTTCCTTAGTTCCCTAGTACTTACATTTATGTTAAAATTTTACCGAGTTACAATACTTTATGATTTAATGATCTATTGGTAAAATATTATACTTAATAAGAAGATTCTAAACTTTGTTTATAAATAGGTCCCTAAGTATTTCTCCTTCAAATCTTATTTATATCAATAACAATAGTATTTTTTGTACATTTTAGTTTGCGTATATGTGTTTAATTGAAGTGAGTCTGTATTCTCAAAACGAAAGGGAAGTCCGATTACCATAACTAAGATACGTGTCACGAGTGGACTATTGAGATAATCAGAAAAAAAAAAAAGAAAGATCTTTACTCACCCTGACTACATGTTCATTTTAGTTTATTTCTTTCCTGATAACTGGGATGACGTCGAACTGTTGACACTGTCTCTCGTGGAAGGGGAGTATCTGAAACTCGAAACCAAAAGCGGAGTACTCCGGAAGACTCGACAGTGAAACAGAATTAACAAAGAAACCCCTCATTTTTGACTATCGACCGGTACTAAACACAACTAAAAGTTATTTCAGTGACGGTCCCCATAAATTCGGTTCTGTAGACGGACTGTCGAAATAACCTCGGTCACATACACTGTGATTATTTCTTTACTTTTTCTCTAAAGGAAGATAACACGTAAAAGAGTAGAAAGAAACCGTCCATCTTAAGATTCCTGACGTTGTCAGTCCGGTCCAGATGAACATACAGTAATGATGTTTATTAATGATGGTGAATGAGTTAATCAGGACCTTTAAAGTCATAAGTACCAGTGAAGGAAACGATTCTTACATTTGGTTCATTTAAACAGACAAAACAAGACCAAAAATAGTAAGGAGCACACATAATGTAACTTTGTTTACAAAAACACACACACTAAAGACCTAGTCACTACATCTTTTTTTTAGTCAGTACCTTAAATGTGAATTTCACACACGTACACCCACAAAAAAAATTAAAAGTCTCTCTTTTTGTAAAACAATTTAACAAAGTCTTTTAATTGTACACACCTGTCTATCCGACTGTCTCCTTCCCTACGTTTTTCTCTTCTTCTCTCTCGTTTTCTTAGTCCCTCGTGGACTCTTTATCTCTTCATTTTCTATGACTCATCTAACACTCAATAGACAGACCCCGACGTCGACAAAAAAAAAAAGTGTATTCGACTTTGAGGTTATGAAACCTGTGGACTACACTTCTTGATTGAGTAATCTTTTCTGGGAGTACGACCCTTTCTCACTTCCACCCTCCTCTTCCCTGGTTGCACCTACTCTATCAACCTACCGTAGTGGCTGAGTTACCTGTACGTAACCTCGTTCGAGGTCCTCAACCTCTACCTGTTCCTTCGGACCGTACGACGTCAGGTACCCCAGCGTTCTTTAGTCTGTACTAACTCGTTGGCTTACCTTGACTTTCTAAAAAAATGTTTAACTGTCAGGGTAGAGGACGAAACAATTGAATTAGTATAAATACGGAAAGACTGTCTTGGATTGACGGTTGGGAATGTACTAAGTACCACATACATTATCAGTGTCTTCGGATATAGTCACCTTTGAAGAGATCCCCACTTGAAGATACTTTTACAGTCTTGATTCTAACCTTGTCTTAATTATACCGTCAATCTGAACCAAATTTACACGGGGATTTTTTCAGTTTTAATTTAGTTCTGTCATTTATAAAATTTATCTTTAATTTCTCCTTGATTTTTGGAGAATTACTCGTACTTCCTCCTCTCATTTTCTCGGTCCAATTTTGACTTTTTATTTTTGTTGTTGTTGTTGTTGTTTGGGGGGGGGGTTTTTTTTTTTTTTTTTTTTTTTTTTTTTTTTTTCTAGTGCAGTAGACCAGGGTAATGAAGTACCGTTTATCTCTCTCCTTTTCCACCTTTATCACTATCTAAAAAAAGAAGAACCCGAGATTTTAGTGACACCTACCACTGACGTCGGTACTTTAGTCTTCTACAAAAAAGAACCGTCCTTTCGATACTGTTTGGATCTGTCACACAACTTTTCGTCTCTGTAATGAGACGGTTGTTTCCGAGTATATCAGTTTCGATACCAAAAGGGTCACCAGTACGTACTATCCCTCTCACTCTCGACCTGGTCTTTCTTCCACCTCACTCCTTCTTAACTACGGAAACTTTACACCACGACCTCTTCTGAGGACTCTCAGGGAACCTGTCGTTCTAGTTCGGTCAGTTAAAATTCCCTTTAGGTGGGACTTATCAGTCACCTTCCTGACTACGACTTTGAGGTCATAAAACCAGTAGACTACGTTTGTCGACTGAGTAACCTTTTCAGGGACTAGGACCCTTTCCAACTTCCGTTTTCCTTTCACCCGTAGTCTCCTACTCTACCGACTACCGTAGTGGCTACGTTACCTGTACTTGAACCCGTTTGAAGCTCTCAACCATTCCCTGTCTCTCCGGACCACACGACGTCAGGTACTCCAACGTTTCTGATCGTATGTTGACCCATTAACTGGTTTTTGTTGTTGTTTATAAATGTCCAGTTTACTAATGTCATTTACCCATTGGTTTAAACATTTTTTGTCTTCTACTATTTGATGATCAAAAGGTTGAATATGAACTGTAAACTCGGTACAACTGAATAAATTTAGGTTACATAAATACTAATTCCCAGTTTTACTAAAAAAAAAATAAACGTCAACATACCTACTAGTGGAAAGTAAATTAATACAATGAACATTACTACTTATTAAGAAAATATAACATGAAAAACATTTTATTACAATATTATACGATTTCAGAAGTTTATTAGTTGTATTTTAAACATTATACTTACATCAATTCCGAAAATTTTGTAGTAACAACTGACCGTCCATCGTAGGGACGTGAGTAGACGACCGTAGGCTTTCAGGTTTAAGGTAAAACACAACTGTCATTCGACTCCTTTCCTTTTCCAGTGTAACGACGTTTGTTGACCAACACACTTTCTGTCTGTATATTTGTAATTCTTTTTAAATACTGGTTCTCTCTTCTACATAAACTACTCTTTTGTAAAAGAAGATTTTATACATTTTCTTCTCTTTTATAACAAAGGGATTTTGTGGTCGACATACAACATCTCCTTCATTGAGGTTAGGTACGTATACTTCTTCGCGTCTATCATGACCAAACTATTAAGTCAAGTAAGTATTTATTAATTAAACGAATTAAGTCCCCTTTTGTAATTGGGGTAATTTTTAAGTTCGAAATTTCCCTATCGGACGTAATAAACATATCGGGTAACGTATAACAATCTATAGTATCCAATCATAGTATCACTTGTTACGGATTTAACAAAAGGTGTTTATATAAAAGATAAAACTTGGTTGTTATGTAACATAAAATAAATTTCTTATATGTCATTTAATATTTCTTAAAAAAGAGTGAAACATCTAAAAAAAAAGGACATCTGTTCCGTTTCTACTTACAGACAAAGAAATCTGTTCAAAACGTTCATATACTAAATATCTAATTGATTATACGTAAAAATTTCGGAAGAACTATGTATAAAGATTTAATAGAAGAAATTTCAAAATGGGTAAGATACAGTTGTGATCGTAGATCATTAAAAATTTTATATGACTGTTATAACAGTTAGACTACTCGTTTTCTCCTATTAATGAAAAACACATTAAACGTATATAAAATAAATACACATTTAACCCTCTATAAGGGAACACCAAGTCCACCATTTCTTAGACGGACTAGACGGACGTTACGTCCTCTGGACCCAAGTTAGGGACCCAACCCTTCTAGGGGACCTCTTCCCTTTCCGATGGGTGAGGTCATAAGACCGGACCTCTTAAGGTACCTGATGTCAGGAACCTCAGAGTTCTCAGCCTGTGTTCACTCGTTGAAAGAGAAAAGAGCACATAACCTGTAAAATATATAAAAAAGAAATGATCCAAAGGACAAGTATAAGAAAAGGGAAAAAATTAAATTCCAAATACTATGAAATAGAAACTACTTAACTAAACATCTGAGAAGGATAAATTACTTTATTACAAAAGGTAATATCGTTGGATATACAAAAGAAAGAAAAGATAAAATGAATTCCAAAATAATGTGTGTTTTTTATTAGAAAACACAAAGGGACAACTAGTTATGACTGAAAATGATTGTGTCTGTGTAATTTTAAAAATTACTTTTGTTACCTCCGAAAAGAGTCCTATTTCTCAAGTTAACTTTGAAAAGAGTACTCTTTTTTAATGTGTCTTTTAAAACGAATTTGTACATTTTTTTTAGTGCTTGATAAACTCGGGAAATCACGGTTTTCTTCGTGGTAGAAATAACAACGGGAAAAACACGGTATAGACGTTACGGGTAGAGGGTCAGTAGGAACGGATCTGTATGTGAAAATGTAGTGACAAAATTTTATAAGGGTAAATAAGTGTATACAGTTAAATAACAATATGAACAATATCGATATACAATATCAGGGAGAAAAAAAGGGGGATTTTACCAATTAGTCAATAGGGTCGAGGTAGTTTGATTTAAAGGTAAAGAGTGACTATTCTTTATGAATCACCTATATACACTTTGAGTATTTACATAATAAAAAGTATGTATTTAAAAAAAAATTGAAAAGGTAAAACTCCCTTTAAAAATTATGTCAAATGAGTCAGGATCTGTATCGTTTGAATATTTTTGTATTTATTCCCAAAGTTCATTTCCTTATTACATTAACTATCCTAAATAAAATCTGTATCCATAGTTTGATAATTATGTATAACTCTAGAGGACCTCTTTCTGTACCGTTGGGTGAGGTCATAAGAACACTTCCTTTAGGGTACTTGCCTCCTTAGACCGTTCGACATCAGGTACCGAACGTCTCAGTTTGTACTGAATCGTTTCTTCGTTGTTGTTAACTTGATAGTTTGTTTCATAAGTTAAGAATACACGAACATCCTGTAAAAGTTTTAAATTAGTATAAGATTTACTTTTAATTTATGTTTTTAAGTTTTGGTCATTTATATAACTTGACTAATGAACTAATATTACTTTGTTTTCGGTGTTTAATCAAATCATCATTTTATAAAGTCCTTAATTTCAGTCGTGGTTAATAAGAAAAATTATTGAGAATGGGGTTATTCCTTTGGTTTCGTAGTACATCTTTTACAAATGTTATACTAGTTTTCTCATCTTTACTACTTAACATCAGTTCCGATATAAGTTTCTTTGTAAATAAGACCTTTTCGAAATATTACTATTTATCACGTTAAATTTTTATTACAACGTCATCGTATTTCTGACATCGTATTTCTCGCCATACCTTACTAACAGTATGATTTCGGTCAAAGTTTTTAATAAATTTAGTTGTTAAACTAGAAATTTTTTATTATAAGATTCTTTTGTTAAATGTCATCACATAAAATGGTCTTTTTATTCCCTTATTTACAAAATAGATTCTACATTCTGACTTCTAAAAAAGGGGTTTCATTATGTTTAATACGTGTTAAGTTCTTCTGATGAACTCTTAAGTCCCTTTGTCAGAAATCCTTTAGTCGTCCGTAATTTTCATAAATCGGTCCATGGAGACTTTATAGGAACACTATATTATCTACCGTGAAGACACGTTTTAGTCGAAGACTTGTGTGTGTGCGTGTGTGCGTGTGTTTATGATTTTTTTTTTTTTTTTTTTTTTTCTTCGGGGAAAGTTGAACTCATTTCCTTCGGGACTTCCTTAAATTGTTCTGTTACCGGGATAAAACATCTCAATTTTAAATAAAGTTCAAAAGGTATTCATGTTTACCTTATCATACAAGGGTAATAGTAGGAAAATTTTTTACTAAATAAAACTCTACGTATAGTTACGGTATATTACAAAATTTACATAACAAAAGTACGAACAAGTTATTTGTGTACCTCGTCCATGACAATGAAATTGGAATTCTTACTCCCTTAATCCGAGTGTCTACAAGTAAAAGAAGAGGTTCCTTTGTATCTAAGATTTGAAGTTCTATTTAATGTAATTGTAGATAAAACTCGTCTGAATATTTTGTGACCATAGGGGTGATCATGAACGAAGAGATTTTAACATAAAAGAAAAGTTAGAATATACAATTGTTTTAACTAGTCCTGAACACATTTTCATTACTTTCGTATGTTGAGGTTTACCTCGAGTACCTTTCCTTAGAGAAACAGTAACAATCAAGTTTTACATTAATTTCTGTTTTCATAATAAAAATTCACTCTGAAGTAGAAATGTAGGTACGTTTATAATAAACAGTAAGTTGTGTCGAGTCAAAAGTTTTAAAAGTTCTACTTAGCAATACCGGAAATAGGTACGAAATAAGAAGTCAGAAAAATTTTAACGATCCACAGAATATCCAATAAATCTTTTGAAATACATACGTTTGTGTTTCACAGGATACATTCACCAATCATAAATTNCTTTTTATTCCCTTATTTACAAAATAGATTCTACATTCTGACTTCTAAAAAAGGGGTTTCATTATGTTTAATACGTGTTAAGTTCTTCTGATGAACTCTTAAGTCCCTTTGTCAGAAATCCTTTAGTCGTCCGTAATTTTCATAAATCGGTCCATGGAGACTTTATAGGAACACTATATTATCTACCGTGAAGACACGTTTTAGTCGAAGACTTGTGTGTGTGCGTGTGTGCGTGTGTTTATGATTTTTTTTTTTTTTTCTTTTCTTCGGGGAAAGTTGAACTCATTTCCTTCGGGACTTCCTTAAATTGTTCTATTACCGGGATAAAACATCTCAATTTTAAATAAAGTTCAAAAGGTATTCATGTTTACCTCATCATACAAGGGTAATAGTAGGAAAATTTTTTACTAAATAAAACTCTACGTATAGTTACGGTATATTACAAAATTTACATAACAAAAGTACGAACAAGTTATTTGTGTACCTCGTCCATGACAATGAAATTGGAATTCTTACTCCCTTAATCCGAGTGTCTACAAGTAAAAGAAGAGGTTCCTTTGTATCTAAGATTTGAAGTTCTATTTAATGTAATTGTAGATAAAACTCGTCTGAATATTTTGTGACCATAGGGGTGATCATGAACGAAGAGATTTTAACATAAAAGAAAAGTTAGAATATACAATTGTTTTAACTAGTCCTGAACACATTTTCATTACTTTCGTATGTTGAGGTTTACCTCGAGTACCTTTCCTTAGAGAAACAGTAACAATCAAGTTTTACATTAATTTCTGTTTTCATAATAAAAATTCACTCTGAAGTAGAAATGTAGGTACGTTTATAATAAACAGTAAGTTGTGTCGAGTCAAAAGTTTTAAAAGTTCTACTTAACAATACCGGAAATAGGTACGAAATAAGAAGTCAGAAAAATTTTAACGATCCATAGAATATCCAATAAATCTTTTGAAATACATACGTTTGTGTTTCACAGGATACATTCACCAATCATAAATTTAAAAAAAAAAAAAAAGACCTAAGGAATTCATCTTTTAAAACGAAGACGTTCGTTAGTCAAGTCATGACTCTTTGAAAGTGCGAAAGGTTTGGGGTAACTCCCTATCCATAAACAGAGAATATTTGTTACCAGTGATTAATCGATAAAATGTGTACCATTTCATACAACCTCTTCTGAGAACTCTCGGAAAATCTGACGTTCCTCTAGGTCGGTCAGGTAAGATTTCCTCTAGTCAGGACCCACAAGTAACTTTCCCAACTACGACTTGGACTTTGAGGTTATGAAACCGGTAGAGTACACTTCTCAACTGAGTAACCTTTTCTGAGACTACGACCCTTCCTAACCCCCGTCCTCCTCTTCCCCTGCTCTCTCCTACTCTACCGACCTATCGTACAGGCTGAACTACCTGTACTCAAACCCATTTGAGGCCCTCAATCACTACCTGTCCCTTCGGACCGCACGACGTCAAGTACCCCAGTGTTTCTCAGTCCGTACTGACTCGCTGACTTGACTTGACTTGACTTGACTTGACTTTCATATAACAACCTGAAATGAAGGTAGTAAGTCAGTGGTGTCGACCCACAACAAGAAAGAAACTGAGGTAGAGAAGTAAGAAAGACCTCAATAAAGAGGTGACTAAAGGTCGTCATATAACCCGTGGATGACTGGACCCGTCAAGTAGAAAGTCACAGGATAGAAAAACGGAAAAGTATAACAAATACCCCAAGAGTTCCGTTCTTATGACTTCACCAAACGACAAGAGAAGAAGTCACCTGGTACAAAACAGTCTTGAGAGGTGGTACTGGGCAGGTAGAACCCACCGCGATGTGACGTACCGAGTATCAAAGTAACTCAATCTGTTCCGACACCAGGTACACTAGTCTAACCAATCAAAAGACACTAATAACAAAAGTAATACAGACGGGAGACTACCTCTTCCTACTCTCCAAATACCTTCCGAAGGACTACCCTCTCTGACTGACTCCAACTTTGACTCAGAACAAGACTATCCACCCCGGAACGAGTCATTTTGAAATTAGGTTAAAAGACAACTTCCCACCCCGACACAAGGGAGGGACGATAAACTAGACTCCGGTTTGATATCACCTCCATTACTTCTATTACCGCTGGAGGAAGGTTTCCAGGGTACATACGTGACGATGTGAATCACGGGGGTCAAACGTCGTCCTATGGTGACTGGGTACGGAGGCCGTCTCTGAAGATCTGTGAGTTCCTGTTCAGACCCAGTCAGAGAACTACACTGACCACTACCTTCATTTCAGGTTACGACATATCTCGTTATGACGTATCCTTTGACCTTACAATCCAGGTACTTAGTTCCGTTTAACCTTCACCAGTTTTGTTCTCTACCGTTCTCACTTGTAGTTGTAAAATCGTTAGTCGTTTGATTTTACCTCACCTTACCCACTTAAATTGACTCTACTGGTAACAAAGATGATTACACCCGTTCCTAGGGAATCTTCTTTATATCATCGGTAGTATTGTTTTCTCAGGTTTTACGTCATGAACCTACGTTAGAGTTTTTGTTGTCTTATTAGAGACAAATCAAGGTCCCGTTTGGTAAGTTATAGTGTTATTAGGTTCAGATACGGGATTGGTTATTAGGTTCAGATACGGGACTGGTTATTACGTTTTCTCGACTTCGACTTGTCAAGACACTTCTGGATGTTTTGAAAGATCTTGATTGTGGGTTTTTTCTATAGAAAAAGAATATCCCCTGACCTTACGTTTTCATCCTTCAGTTCTTTATAGACCTTATTGTCCGTTTAAACCGGAACCTCATGTCTTACTTAGTTTCATTGCCGATTATCTCAAAACGTTCTTTTACGTGACCAGTATCGTTTGTGAGAGAAGGTTGTTGTGGTCTCTTCTGAGATGTGTACCTGCAGTGGTCTACCAGTTGTGACTTTAGTCTAACTAATATAAAAAACGTCGGTTTCTGCCTCTTCGAGATATGTCAGTCGTTTTTTGTTCTGGTCCTCGACTGACACCGAGTCTAGTAATCGAGGAATAATGGTTTAAGTCTGAATTTAAATTCATCCTTTTCGGTGATCTGGTAAGTCCATACTGGATTTAGTTTAGGAAATCCTGATATGTTACCTTCACTGTTTATCTGAATCCCCTAATCTAGACTATCTCACGGATTTCTTGATACCTGTCTCCAAACACTGTAACATCTCTTCCGTCACTAGTTCTGGTATGGTTATTTTCCTTTACATTTTTCCGTTTTACCAACAAACTCCTCCGGAATGTTTATCGATGCTTTTCTTCATTTTCTGTTTCCTCTTTTCCTTTCTATATGGGTAAACTTACGTCTTAAAGTTTCTTATCGTTCTCCTCTATTTTTTCGGAAGGAGTCACTAGTTACGTTTCTTTTTCTCCTTATGTTATCTTAACTTTCTGGTCTCTAGAGAAGTCCTTTTAATCTCGATGGTTCCCTTGTAAAGTACGTTTCTACCCGTGTTATTTCCTGTCTACCATACCTGTGTTGTCTTCGTCTTCTATAACCGTTCTTATGTGTCTTCTTGATGTGTTTTTTCTGGAAGTGTTAGGTCTAGTAGTACTACCACACTAGTAAGTGGATCTCGGTCTGTAGGACCTTACACTTCAGTTCACCCGAAATCTTTCGTAGTGATACTTGTTTCGATCGTCTCCACAACCTTAGGGTCAACTCAACAAAGTTTAGGATTTTCTACTACGACACCTTCACGAGGTGACTTATACGGTCGTTTAAACCTTTTAAGTCGTCCCCTGCGTGCTGACCTTTTCCATTCAAAAGTAAGGTGAGGGTCTCTTTCCATTACAGTTTCTTACGGCTTGATGACGTGGTAACGTGAGTATTAAGAGGTACGGTCCGAAGTTATCTTGTACTGGGTACTTGAAGGTCTACAAGTTCGACCTTAATCTTTTCGGTCTTCTTGGTCTCTAGTTTAACGGTTATAGACAACCTAATACCTTTTTCGTTCTCTCAAGGTCTTTTTGTAGACAAAGACGAAATAACTGATACGGTTTCGGAAACTGACACACCTAGTGTTATTTGACACCTTTTAAGATTTTTTCTACCCTTATGGTCTGGTGGACTGGACGGGGAACTCTTTGGATATACGCCCAGTCCTTCGTTGTCAATCTTGACCTGTACCTTGTTGTCTGACCAAGGTTTATCCTTTTCCTCATACAGTTCCGACATAAAACAGTGGGACGAATAAATTGAAGATACGTCTCATGTACTACTCTTTGCGATCCGACCTTCTTCGTGTTCGACCTTAGTTCTAACGGCCCTCTTTATAATTATTGGAGTCTATACGTCTACTGTTGTGTGAATACTGTCTTACACTTCTTGGTTTCTCGGAGAACTACTTTCACTTTCTCCTCTCACTTTTTCAACCGAATTTTGAGTTGTAAGTCTTTTGATTCTAGTACCATAAACCAGGGTAGTGAAGTACCGTTTATCTACCCCTTTACCATTTTTTTTCATTGTCTGAAATAAAACCCTCCGAAGTTTTACTGACGTCTATCACTGACTTGGGTACCTTAATTTTCTGTGAACGAAGAACTTTCTTTTCGATACTGGTTGTATCTGTCAAATAACTACAATGTACTGTTGTTCCTAGGAAGGTTAGTTTCGATAGCAAAAAGGTCATCAGTACATACCTACACTTTCAACCTGACATTTCTTTCGACTCACGGTTACTTAACTACGAAAACTTGACACCACAAATTCTTCTGAGAACTCTCAGAGAACCTGACGTTACTCTAGGTCGGTCAGGTAGGATTTCCTTTCGTCAGGACGTATAGGTAACCTCCCTGACTATGATTTCGACTCTGAGGTTGCGAAACCGGTGGACTACGCTTCATGACTGAGTAAACTCTTCTGGCACTAAGACCCTTTCTAAGACCCTTTCTAACTTCCAAACTCCTCTTCCCCTGTTGTCTCCTACTCTATCGACCTACTGTAGTGGTTGAGTTACCTGTACTCAAACTCATATGAGGTCCTCAACTACTACCTGTCCCTCCGGACCACACAACACCAGGTGACCCAACGTTTCTCAGTCTGTGATGACTCGTTGTCTTGACTTGACTATCATATAACAGTTACGTCGAGAGAGTCAAGTGGGGTGGGAGGAGAAGTGGTGGAGGGACAAGTGTACAGATAAGAGATGTAGACACAGAAATAAAGACGGAACTTTTATCCAAGTAGACATGTCGAAAAAAGATCTAAGGTGTATTTACACAATTATATGTTATAAGCAAAATAAGAAAGACTGCATGAAGTGAAACGTACCTTCTGACATTCAGATAGGTGTAGAGGCGTTTACTGAATTAAAACAAGTAAAAATAACCGTTCGTTATCAGGTAACACATATACATGGTGGAGAAGAAATAGGTAAGTAGACAGTTTCCTATGAATCCAAACAGGTACAGGACCACGAACACTTATCACAAGATTTCTTGTAACCCCATGTACACAGAAAAATTCAACAACCAAAAAAAGAAAAAGAAAAACTATATACGGGTCGTCATCCTAAAGACCTAATATATCCATCGAAAGAAAAGTCAAAAAATTCCTTGGAGGTAATAGAAGAGGTGTAACCGATATCGTTAAATGTAAGGGTGGTTGTCACATCCTCCCAAGAGAAAAGAGGTGTCGAAGAGATCGTAAATCACAAACACCTAAAAAATTACTACCGGTAAACTGTCTACACTCCACTATGAAGTAACGTATGTGATTAATAAAAGGACCTTTTGTTAGACTTAAAGTTCTATAAGTTAATCTCTTTTACGTGAACATAAACAAATACAGTAAAGTCTTCGTGAATGAAGATTTTCGGACATTCATCAGAGACTACACTTCTGTGACAGACGATATTAGTGGTATATACTCAAACGTCAAAAATAGAAAAGAATTTCCTTCTTTTTTCGATCAGCTAGTCAGGGAATACCACTTTCTAAAAATACATTAAGTCGTAAATAAAAAGGTATTCCTTAAAAGACAGAGTATTCGATAAAACAAAGGAACAACTGGAAAAGTAATTACACTTACAGACTAAAAATTTTTATACTTTCACTTACACTCTTAGAAAATTACCCGAACGATAGTGGGTGGTATTTTGACATCTCCTTCACTTTAGGAGGACTTTACTTATAAAAAGACTACTGTTTTATATAGACTGTCTTTCTTTTCTAGTTTATCCGTCATGTGAAACATTTTCGTGACTTCCAAAGTTTTTCGTTCAGGAGTCTCAACGACCTCTCACGGTGGAATCGTCCTATGATTAGAGACGTCTGAATATTTGTTTCTAGCCATTGTCCGCCACTGAAACTAACACTTTCACTGCACTGGACGTCCTTCATGTGTCGTGTCATGACGGGACATTCAGTAAACGTCCGTGTCACCCAGAGTCCCAATCTCCTCCCTAGAACGGTAAGGAAGTGCGGTAAAGGACTGGGGAGAAAGTCTAGGAGTCTGGGAAATCTCAGTCACATGTGAAGTAGAAGAGTATTTCTGACATTCGATGGACAATGAGTTTATTATGTCTTTATCTTTTTTTCGATTTACAGATCCCCTTTTTTTTCATAAAGTTTATTATGGAACGAATACTGTGTTTCAAAAGGACAGATCCTAGAGTGACCTGGGAAATGGGAATCGAATTAAACCGGATATTACCACTAAGTGGTGGTTGGTCTATTCTTCTCGTTTGAAGGATCTCAACCTCACGTACGTCTTTAACAACCTTATACCATATTTCCTATCTACCCCAGACGGACCCGGGTACGAGAAAGTAAATGTGACGTAGCGGACTTATAGTTAGAATCGTTTAAAATGGACTAATTACTTCAAACACAATCGCCTAAAGATGAAAGTTCTCCTTTAATAGTTCACTTTTCTTGGTATGTTCTCTTCTCTTCGTCTCGTAAACGTTTTCTAGAGGTGTGATTAAGGACCGTCATCTATTAAGTCTTCCAAGAGTCAGAAGGAATCTCCACGAAACACGATTAAGAACGGGATAAAAAGGTTGTCTATCACACAAGAAATATAAAATTATATAATCGTTGACGTCTACGTTTCTTTATTCTTGCGTCCGGTACTTTTTACTTATCAGTGGAGTGAGTCCCAATTACAGACTGACGAGTGACCTGTGAACATGTTAAGTGGTGGAACTTCCGTTTGTCTGGGTTCGTTTAGTTGATTACGTAGTAAAGTTAAGAACCTATCTAGAAAAAGACGGATGAGGTATGTCGGTGATAATTATTTCGTCCGTTTAATTCGTGACGTTCCTCGTCCCCCATTTTTCCTTCACGTCCGTATTTTCGAGTGTTAAATGTTTTTCTTATTGGGTATACTCAGTAAGTCGTAGTGAGAGGTTGTAAGACTTTGAGTTTTAAACAACAAAATCCCCACACTCCCCCTCCCCCACTCCTCTGTCTCTGTCTTTCTGTCTCTGTCTTTCTGTCTCTGTCTTTCTGTCTCTGTCTTTCTGTCTCTGTCTTTCTGTCTCTGTGTCCCTTTCTCTCCCTCGGTCTCTGTCTGTCTGTCCGACGTTCTCAAGAAGCGTCCAAAAAGCGAGAAAAAAAAAAAAAAAAAAATTACGTCAAGTTCAGGTGTAGGTTTACGTTGTGTCTCAGTGACTCAGTGATTTGTGTGGGGTTCGACAGTGTAGACTTTCCCGGAACTCAACTACAAACCATAAAGTCTATACTAGATATACTTTCGTGTCATAATCGGTAGATAGATAAGTCCGAGACGGATCTCTTACAGTTGAAAACGGTGATTCTGATAATTAAGTGACGGATGAATGAACGTGGGAAGNAAAAAAAAAATTACGTCAAGTTCAGGTGTAGGTTTACGTTGTGTCTCAGTGACTTAGTGATTTGTGTGGGGTTCGACAGTGTAGACTTTCCCGGAACTCAACTACAAACCATAAAGTCTATACTAGATATACTTTCGTGTCATAATCGGTAGATAGATAAGTCCGAGACGGATCTCTTACAGTTGAAAACGGTGATTCTGATAATTAAGTGACGGATGAATGAACGTGGGAAGTCCTTTTTCGTTATACTTACAATTAATTGTATAACTCGTGTAAGAGACACTGTTCTGGACAATATTTGACTATTTATACACTTGAGTGGATTAAGACAAATGTAGAGACACTACGTACCCAGATCATAAGAGAGGTAAAATGTCTTCCTTTTTTACTCCAAGTCTCTTCGTTTCATTGGATGGATCCTATTTCGTCTCGACTCTAAATTTACATCGTTAGACCAAGGACTTGGACGGATGAATTGATACTTGTTATGGACCGAAATCGTTCCGTTAGATAATCCCAAAGAGAAGAAATGTCTAATCTCTTGATCCGTCTGCTCTCATCCACCTGAGGTGAAAACGGATCTACCGGGTAATATCTTCGAACTACTTTAGTTTGATCTCAGTAACAAGAGATCGATCACCTCGGATAACTAGTAGGTCCAAGTTCTACTTCCCTCTCTGTTTACAGTTTCCATCTCTAGGGTAGTGGGTCGAAGAGTACGTGATCCTCAGTGGGAATCAAAGAGAAAGGTACAAGAAAGGAAAAATTGACTTCTAACATTCTAACAAAAAACAAACAAAACCTTCACACACCATAAACAGAGTCCGTAATGAACATCCTTTAAGAAATTTACATAGTATTTAAACTTTCGAGGAAAAGGTTTTGTCGTACTAATAAGTTTCCTATTCCCGTTGACGAGGTCCAATTGGACAAAGTGTATCGTTCGAATGTTACATTGTTTTGTTCTCCCACCTCCAACTAAAAAAATAAGATAAATAAAACCCTGGACTGTTATTCGTACTCTATGTCGTAAAGAGAGTTTTAAGGACCTAACTTACAAACCAACGTTAAAAATCCTGTATTTTGATCTCATATTGAGATTAAAGATTGGTCCACATACTTTTATTACTTATTTACAAGATTTTATAGTTTACTTTATAACACAAAGTTTCGCTATCCACCGATTTGAAAAGGACTCAAACTTAATCACTAAAGTTATTTTTCTACTATTACTTACCCCCTTCGTACAATACTTGATACTACTGACTAAAAGTGTTTAAACTTCAACGACCACGAAAAAAGGTTATGTTAAACCGGTTAGAAATAAGGTTGACACTCCTTTCTCTCCTTGGAAATAAAGAGTAAACTGAAGGATGTTCCGTAACTTAAAATTTAGTTTATGGGATGTACTCCAAAAACTCTGAAGTACTTCATTTACTTTTCCGTTTTTTTCTTTTTTTTTATATTTAATGACCTTTTGTTACATAAAAACTTATATTTTTAGGATATCTTTATAAAGACTTTCTATTTTATCCTGTATAGTAATTGAAAAGTAAGATAAACTTTTATAATCTCTTATTTTGAACTGTTTCTAAGGTCTCTCCATGACTAGGCGTCTTCTTCTATTATTAATATACTGTTTAAGTTTTCTTTAAATTTTAGTAAAATATTATACAACTGACCACATAAAAATCCACATTCTACTGTACCCTTTTATAGAAAGTAGGAAGATATTAAATTACGATCATTGATATACATAGTGAAAGTTTTAGTTCAAAATTTTAAAATGATAAGTAAATAAATAAACCTTACATAAAGTAAATGATCTTACTTAATCATAATTGAGTACTTGTTATTTTAGACAAACAAGGTGGAGAGTTCTATATAAAATAGATTAGATTTAAAAGTTCAATAACCCGATTTTACGGTACTCTAAGATTCAATATTACGTATAGATAGATAGTAGATTAGTAAATATAAACTATTCACTTAAGACACAGAACTCACTTTAGACCTTCTGAGGTACTCCTGTAAAAAATTAAGTTTACCCACTATCTACTCATTTATTGTCTCCTACAGTTTCAGACTCTTTCTTCTGAACTCACTTTAAAGGAGAAACCACTTTTCGAGATACGTCTCTTGTTTTTAATGGAACTCACACTTAACTTTAGATTTTCTCACTTGAAGTTTTTTTGAAACCGCCAACTAAAGACCCTGTCGAGAAGAGTACTTTCAATAACCACACTTTTTTTTTTTTCAAATAGATGGTTTTTTAAAATCATTGTAATAAAAACCAACTACTTCGTTCGACTGGTAGACATATCTACTCTACCATTCATAGAAATTGTTATCGAACTTACATAACTAACAATACAGTCTCTAAAATAGATAAAATATATCTGGAAAATTTTTATGAAGTTTCATTCCAAAAGGAAACAAAAATGTAGTAACATTCAGTCAAAATACTCCGAACAGATTATGATTATCTTTGTTATACACAACAAAATGGCAATTTGGTATCGTATCACTTTATGTCAACCCAACGTAAATAAAGTGACCAAACTCACATTGACTTTTCACGGATCCGTGTTTGTAAAATTCTTCGTTTATCGCCGTAGGTATTCATCCGTCATCCGTTACAGACTCCGTGGTTCAATCCACAAAACCGATGACCCATTGGCTCGTGAAGTCAATCGTTGTCCTCTAAGGAACCCATCTTTCTGACTCAATAAAAAATATCGGGTTACTGTTAAAAAAGACCATAAAAGTTATATATAATAAAAGAGATCGTGTAAATTCACCGGAGAGAGAAACACCACCGAACATGACATAATCTAGTACTTAGTAAGTATATAAATCCGGTCCAATCAAAAGACACAGACTTCCCTATAGAGACAAGAGTTCAGACTGTACTTTACCGTTTCCCCGGTACCTAAGTTCTGACCAGATCTTATACTCCCGAAAAAACGTCAACAGAAAATTATTAGAGTTCCAGTTCTTGTGATGTGTCTCTGAAATCTTAAAATTATTTCAAAAGAATTTGTATATAAAATCATAAAATTCATCTTTGTGTAAAATCTGTAGGAGTTTTATTAGAACTACGATCTTTGATATTAAAATTTTAATCACATACACTAATTTACGTTTACGATTTTTCAATTTACCACCCGGAGGGATCACCGAGTCTACCATTTCTTTGACGGAAGTCACGTCTTCGGAGTCCAAGCTAGGGACCCAACCCTTCTAGGGGACCTCTTCCCTTACCGTTGGGTGAGGTCATAAGAACGGACCTCTTAAGGTACCTATCTCCTCGGTCCTCTCGATATCAGGTACCCCGACGTTACTCAGTCTGTACTGACTCACTGATTGTGTGTGTGTGTCAATTTTTTGTATAAGAGTACCAAAAAAGAAACACGACCATTTGAGTGAGAAGGAAATCACAAAATTATCAATTAATTCTAGTTAGAACTTTAATGACCAAATTTAATAATATTGACCTTAAATGGGTTCGTGTTTACCTTTACTTACTGTACAAATAGTTACCTCTTGTGACTCCTTATAGATCCGTACCTTAACAATATCTTTCTACTCCTTTTGAGTCGAATTTTTGTTTTTAAGAGTTACTTAGTCTTAGAGTTCATCCTAATATTATTCAAAGTGTACCAAAGACGAGTAAGTCAATAAATATTATAAATTACACAAGAAGTCTGATACAAATGAAAATTTTAAATAAAAACTCTTATAAAATACACAGTCTGTTAAATGTTCTGAGGATCTATAATTTCTATTTATGTTATATCTTCGAATTTAAGTATACACTTCATACCATACATTTGTTCCTCAAAACGAAGCACAAAAATTTCACCCAGTGTATTACATTTAAACGCTCTTTCTCTCTCATACGTTTTGAACTCTCACAAGGTGATTCGGTGAACCTCTCAACTTCTATTTTAAACTTGACCCAGAATTTATTCCCACTAAAAGGTTCATCTATTTTATCCCGTTTATTGTTAACTGTGGCTCTCCTTTTTACACAACAAAGAATTATCAACACTTGGTTTCACGAGTACGACCCCGTCCCCCTCCCCCGACACCCTTTTTGGGTTTTGTTGTTGACACATTATCCTTAATTGTCTTAAAATTAAGTTTATCTTTCCAAACTTTAGTCCAGTATTTCTAATATTTTTCCAATTCTTAAACCTACAATAGTCCTTCTCTTTTCTTCAGTTCCTCTAAAAGTGTCGTCCTCCCACTGGGTTCTACAGGACTCTTCTGTCGGGACCTCCGTGAGTTGTTTTGACTCCTGACAGTTGAAGTAGGAACGTGAAGGAGTTTCTTTTGCGACGTAAAAATTTTATTTAAAATTCGAAAATAATATGAAATAACCTCGTGTTATTTATAAGACTCTAACAATGTTTCAATGGTGAAGGTTTTAATTCAGTACTTCTGATAAAATTAATCGATAACGAAGTGAAACTAACCTTATATGTAAAGGAAGGTTGAGTCTTGTCCAAGTAGTCTTTTTTGATCATTACCGTCAATAAGAGTATCTTTAATTTTTACGTACTTGATTACCTAAAGTCTTTGTTCACTTTTTAACTAATAACACAGGAAAGAGAAACCTTCTCCTCTCCTCCCCCCTATAAAGGACAGAATTTTTTTAGTTATTTTAGAAGAGAGTTATTTTAATGGGAAATGTCTATAAACACATTCTTTGACATACATAAAACACAAATTGGAATTTTTTCCTGTACCATTTTATCAAATCTAATATCCAATGTTCCTGTTTTAGTGATATTAGTGTTTATTAACGTATGAAGAATACTTTTTTCTATATAATAAATCGTTCAACTTTTTGATAAAATTTCAAATCTATATACCGTACTAACTAGTGATCGGATACATATGAAAATTTAATCAGGTGACTCTACTTCTTTATTTATTGTGGTTTCTCTACTATTACGAGTAAAGGTTGTGAACACTATTTGGAGATTTTTACTGTCTAAACATAAGACTTTCAAGACGAGAGTAAACTTACCTTTCTCTGTAGTCTTTATTGTATCGTACGTCATTCTTACGTTTTAATTTATCGATTTATAAAGACAAGAGTGTTTATTAAATGTTGTATAGCTTCTTGACACACTTATGGTAAATTTATTACTTTTGAATTTTTAATTCACCTTTCTCGTCTTATAACTTTTAAATTTCCTTAGAATTTTACTGTAAAAGTCTAGATAGTTCCTTTTATTGTTCAACGAGAAATCATGTTCATGTTTAGTTTATACTTAAATACCTTAATTATTTGAATAAGTGTTGGAGAGAAGAATAGGTAGGGAATAGTGGAAACGGTACAAACTTGGACCATGACCTTACTCAGAATGTGTCATGCGAATATACAAACTATGTACATGTTTCCCGAAATTATTAGGTATGGATAAACACTGAGGTTTTTTACAATATTTTATAATGGGTTCATATGATCATATATATTGTCCATATGTATGATCATTATAATTGTGTACACTTCACTTCACTTTTTAGTGAGTCGAGACAAGCTGAGAAATGTTCAGGAATACCTGACATCGGGTGGTTCAAGGAGACAGGTACCTTAAGAGGTCCGTTCTTATAACAACGTCCAACGGTAAAGGAAGAGGTCCCCCATAAGGGTTGGGTTCCTGACTCCGACTCAGAGGACGTAACGTCCGTCTAAGTAAGGGGAAACTCGGTGTTCCCTTACATTGCTATCAGTTTACCAGAGATATATAGAACTAAAAAGTTATGACGATATACTACAAATGAAGACTAGAGAAGTTTAACGGAGATCACGTCTTCTGATATTAGACAGACTTGGACACGTTTAGAATGGGAAAAGTCTCTTGTGTAATCATTATCGGTGTCCACCAGGAAGTCCAAACATAAATGTGTCTTGACACTAATTAGATATTAAACGGTCAGAAAGAATCTTCAGACGAAAATGATACTAAACCTCTTGATCCCTTACTATGAGTTTTATAAATTCGTTGATAGATATTGTATTTGAGACTAAATACTAACGTGTTTAGTTGTTCTGTTTCTTGCTTCTTATCGATCAAGTGTTTTTATTTGATAAAATTTGTTAGGACAATATCCTTTGTAAGTTGTAAATCTTGTCGTACGTAGAAATGTTCAAAAGTAATAAAGTTTTAGTACCAGATGTCTCGAACTTCTTATTAAAAGTATCGGAACCTTCTATGAAATTGTTAAATCATAATTTTGTTTTGTTTTGTTTTTGTTATTGATGGTGAATATCGTACGTTCTCAACATCGACATGATGTGATATACCGTTTTGGATATGTTCTAAAGATTGACGGTTACTGAGAGTACATACGAAGAGTAGTAAATGGAAGGAATCATAATAGTCATATTATGAGGTTCGTCTAAATTTCATACTGTCCTCTATCTGTAAACATATCACCTCATTGTCCGGAGAACGTTCTCCTGTATGATGGAACTCACAATTTACACAAGTATAAAACTCTTAACGATAACTTTAATAAGTTGACGATATATTTCTATACAATATAACACATAGATAATATCAATCAGGATGTGAGTACAGGATGAGAAACCCTGGGGCACCTGATATCGGGTGATCCGAGGAGACAGGAACCTTAAGAGGTTCGTTCTTATGACCTCACCCATCAGTAATGGAAGAGGTCTCTTAGAAGGGTTGACTCCGCGACTTGGACGTAGAGGATAGAGGACATAACGTCCGTCTAAGAAATGGTAGACTCGGTGGTTCCTTTGGGTATAATCTTATCTACATAAATTAGTTAAAGAAAATTTTAAACCACCCAATTCGGATAAGTCAAATTCTCTAGATGATTATCAATTGATAATATAAAAAGTCTATGTTTTTAGTGTATGAAAAAAGTATTTATATTTTACTGTATGTCCCTCATCTAAGACTAAGTATAAGAGACTGGTATTGTAATGCCAGGGTCATACGTAGTGTCTCTTAACCGGTGGGTTCAAAGTAAATATCAAGAGTTTGTATAAGGAATATAAATTAGAATTTATAGTCTTTATATCGTCGTACACGAGGTTTTATTGAAATCCGAGTCAGATCGATCTAATATTTATACCTCTTTTGTCTCTCTGTGTAGGTATATACCTTTCTGGGTCTTATATATGGTGAAAATGGACAAACAGGATATTCGTTAACAAACTTCTGACTCAGATAAACTACTCTGTATTTCGTTTTATCCCGAAGGGTCCACCGCGATCACCATTTCTTGGGTTGACGGTAACGTCCTCTGTATTTCCTGGCCCAAAGCTAGGGACTCAGTTCTTCTAAGGGACCTCCTCCTGGACCTTTGGGAGAGGTCCTAAGAACGGACCTCTTAGGTTATCTGTCACCTCGGACCATCCGATGTCGGACATCCCGTCGTCTTAACCTGTACTGACTTCACTGAATCGTGTATATGTATCGTTTCGTTTTATTTAATTTTTTTTTTCTCTCTCTAATAGAATATTTCTACAGACCCTTGTAACTGTCATGTCATGTATAAAATGATTTCATATATATAAGTATTTAAACCTTATTTCAACTTTGTCACAATTTTTAATTATAACCTTTTATGTTATAGAGGTATCTCTAAGTATAAGGAGATAATATTCCCATATAGATCATCATTCTTTTCTTCTTCATCAAATACCCTCCACATCAGGTGTCTTCTTTTCACAAATGTTCTTCTACGATAAAAACAGGAATATTGAAAATGATAGGACAGAACGACGTTTCATCATTATGTTCGTATGGATCTACTACTAACGTCGGTACTTTAATTTTCTGAGGAACCTTCCTTTCAATACTGGTTGGATCTATCGTATGATTTTTCGTCTCTGTAATGAAACGGTTGTCAAGGCAGATCAGTTCCGATACCAAATAGGTCACCGGTACATACCTACACTCTCAACCTAACACTTCTTCCGACTCGCGGCTTCTTAACTACGAAAACTTGAGACCACAACCTCTTCTGAGAACTCTCGGGGAACCTGACTTTCCTCTAGGTTGGTCAGGTAGGATTTCCTCTAGTCAGGACCCACAAGTGACCTTCCTGATTACGATTTCGACTTTGAGGTTATGAAACCGGTGGAGTACGCTTCTCGACTGAGTAACCATTTTTGGGACTACGACCCTCCCTAACCCCCGTCCTCCTCTTCCCTTGCTGTCTCCTACTCTACCCACCTACCGTAGTGGTTGAGCTACCTGTACTCAAACACACTTGAGACACTCCACCACTACCTGTCCCTTCGGACCGCACGACTCTAAGTACCCCAACGTTTCTCAACCTGTGCTGACTCACTGACTTGACTTGACTTGACTTGGATCAACTATGACCCCTAAGTCAAGGTCTAGTGAGATTATTTCACTTATAACGTTATTTCACTCAGTGTGTTTAAGAAACCAAAAGGTCGTGTATATTTCCTATACAAATGTGATAAGAGATCGGATAATTCACACGTTATCGTAATGTAGATTTCTTTTTGTTCCATGTTGATATTACCCCTCCCGCCACCCTCCCCCCAAGTCCTAACCCTTGTACACATGTGGGCACCGTCTAAGTACAACTACATACCGTTTTGCTTATGTCACAACATTTCATTTTATTTCATTTTTTTTTTTTTAAGAACGATTTGTTTCGATTGGTAGTCGACTTGGCAGTCGTTAAGAAAAAAAAGAATAAAAGAATTTACATAAATAAAAGTTAACCTCCTACTAACAAAATGTTTAGGAAAACGACCACCTCTAGAAGGGGACTACAACTATCGACGACTGACTTGTCTCGCCCATTTTCTGATGGGTAATTTCTGACGCACTGACGACATCAAAGAATTTTATTCTTTACTCAAACGATGTACTACCGTTAAAGAATTTTATTCCTTACAAACGATGTATTGACTGGTAAGAAAGGTGATTACTAAATAGACTCGTACGGAATCTATCGAAAAAGATGGATTGTGTAAAAAAGAAAAGTTTTATTTTTTATTGACAACACCAAAATAACTGATACGATCGTAGTATAAGATTCAGAAAAGAACGGTAAATTGATTAGGAATTTCGTAAAAGTAGTCCTCATCTAAAACAGAGTTCGCAGATGAAAGAAATGAGTAGACATTCTTTGTTTAGTAGTAGGAAAGTACAAAATAGCGTTCTGACGTAGTTAAGTCAATACAAAAATCCAAGATAAAGATTAAAATCAAGAGAATGATAAAGATAGTATAGACGTCAATGAAAGAGGTGACTTTTACACTTGTGACGTTGCAGTAAGTACTCCCAACCTTAGTTGATGAAAGTTTGGGGTGAATTACAACTATATAATTAGAGATAGGTACTTATTCTTTGCCAGAGGTACCGTATATCTTATCACTTAGGAAAGTTTTTCGAACATCTGACTGAAACGTGTCTCCATTC
Organism: Capra ibex; assembly: GCA_006410555.1. Taxonomy (NCBI): domain Eukaryota; kingdom Metazoa; phylum Chordata; class Mammalia; order Artiodactyla; family Bovidae; genus Capra; species Capra ibex. Next base: position 45,648,611 of record SJYO01040405.1, on the reverse strand, counting down.
GGTTCGACGACCCTCCACCACTACCTGTCCCTTCGGACCGCACGACGTCAGGTACCCCAGCGTTTCTCAACCTGTGCTGATTCACTGACTTGACTTGACTTGACTTCGGTTCGAGTCAACTAGATACCGTCGATTCTTTACATATTAATAAATTGTTTTTCTGAGCTTTCAGTTTTAATGAGGAACTAGGTACTTGATGTCTTACTTACAATGCAAGCGTCTGTATTTTTGTCATAGCAAGAGTAACGTGTATAGGTAGTCTCGAGAATCCACAGGTCTACAAACTATTTAGTCATCAGTGTAAAACTATCTTCTTTATAAAAAGACTCATCGTCCAAACTTCTCACCCAAATTTTATAAATATATGACACAACATTTATTTACACGATAATAGGTCTCAAACAACAAATTGAATCTCTCATGTCCGACTCATTTAAATCGTATAAAACATCTCCGAGATATTAAAAACTTTACCATTCACTTGTAACCCAAGTTAAATTTCAGTGGTCGACGTAATCGGGGACTATTCTCTTAGTTGGATGTGAAACTTCAAAAGTTCAGTTCGTTATTGAAGATGGGAGATCGAAACTTTCTGGATCTACCGTAGAAGGAGGTTATATTCAACAGATTAGGTACGACCTTTTAGACAACAGATCTCATCCCTTAAAATAATATAGTAAAACAGATCTGGAAGTCATATTTGAACGACGTCAAAGACGTAGTCGGAAATGACGAAGGCGAACGTGAAAGTACAATATCTCTACTGGAAAAAGGAATTTGGAGCACTTAGTTGGAGACGATTGAAGTCTGAAAATGACATCGAAGGAATGGAGGGAGCCGGAGGTATCTTAACTTATCTTAGTCCCAAAAAGAGACCTTGTCTGTCCGAAATCGAATTTCCCATCAACAACGACTAAATTAGAAAAGACGTCTAGTGAAAGAGGTATATTTGTTATTCTGACAAAGTGCAAGAAAAGAATAGTAAACACACAAATATCCTCGTCGTGAAAATTAAGGAAGTTCTTGAAAAAGAAACATAAATTTCTCCGGATACAAAACAGGGTTGAACCCGAAGTTCTACAAAAGGAGTGATCAGAACTAAATTTCCATCTCTGTACCTTGAAAAAAAAGAAAAAAATTAAAACCCATTAATCTCGGGGAACTCTCCAATGGTTAACAGGATTTAAAGTTGTAATAACACACGGTCCCGTGTCCTTCTCTCTATCCCTTTGTCAGTCACTTCCTCAGTCTTATGTGACGTAAATAATTCATACGGAAGAATATAATTATATAAAGTATGTTCATCTTCTATATTGTGCACAATTTTATACACGTTCATTATATCATCTTTAATTTACATATTTCGTTTACAGTTGTATGTATTTCCCTATTTATCTGTTGTTGCGTTATTATCGTCCCCTAAATTGTTGGACGAATGTGGTTTCTTTTTAGAAGGTCTGTCTTTTAGTCTCTCTCTATACAAGAATGTACTGTCCAATCTAGTCAACCTAAATTGTCTAAACTATCAAACCCGAAGGGACCACCGAGTCTAACATTTCTTATACGGACCTTACACCTCTGGACTCAAACTAGGGACCCAACTCTTCTAGGGGACCTCCTCCGTACCGTTAGGTGAGGTCATAAGAACGGACCTCTTAGGGGTACTTGTCTCCTCGGATCTTCCAATGTCAGGTATCCCAGCGTTTTGCAGTCTGCACTGACTCACTGATTCGTGTCGTGTCAGGTAGGTTTTGGTCACTATATGGTAAAAAAAAGTTCACGTGTACTTTGCAAGAAGTGTGCTCCGATGTTTTGTTCAAAGTTTTTAAATCTTCCTATTTTTAAGATAGTTCGTAGAAAACGTTAGTGATGTCATACTTTGATCTTAAGTTAATATTCTTCTTTTTACCCTGTTTACATTTGTGAACGTTTGGTTTGTCGTACGGTGACTTTGTGGCTTCTAGTACCTCTTTAGTCTTTCCTTTATTATTTAATGGAACTCCGTTTACTTTTGTTTTTGTGTTAAAAAGTTTTTAGATACCCTACGGCGTTAACGTGGATTTCCTTTCGTAGGTTCTCCGTTATGTTCGTTATGTTTCGATGGGATTCTTCGTTCTTTTTATGGTTGACTTGTTGAATTTGAGGACAGATTTCTTTAAACTTTTTCTTCTTATTTGTTTCGGGTTTCAATAGTCTTCTTTCTTTTAGTATTTATAGTCCTTTACTTATTTTCTCTGTCTTTTTTTGTGTGTTTATCTAGTTATTTTGGTTCTTGACCACAAAACTTTCCTATGTGTTTTAATTATTCGGAAATTGGTCCTAGTAATTGTTTTTCTCTCTCTCTGTCGTATTTAATTGTTTTACTTTCTCCTCGTAGACTATAGTCTCTATCTTTTTTAGTACTCTTATGATACTTCAATTTACGGTTGTATGATCTGTTGGATGTCTTTTAAAGATCTAAGTAGGTTAGAAGGTTCTGACTTAATGTATCCTTATCTTTATAATTGTCCGGATAGGGATCATCCCTTTATTTTCCTTTATTTTCCTTCCCATTTCTAGTGTACTAGTAAAGTTATCTACGTCTTCTTCGTGAACTGTTTTAAGTTGTAAGTAAGTACAATTTTTGGGAGTAACTTCGCTCATATCTCCCTTGTGTAGAAGAATAATTTTTTCAGTAAATGCTGTTTGGGTATCGGATGAAATATGAGTTGTTACCTTTCGACTTTCGAAAAGGAGATTTTAGTCCTTGTACTGTTCTTAGGGATGAGAACGGTTAAGATATTGTATCATAACCTTCACGATCGGTGTCCTCAGTCTGGACTATTTTTATTTTCCGTAGGTGTAACCTTCCTTTCTTAATTTTGTTAGTTATAAAAGTACGGTGTTGTAATATAATTCCTTTGGGATCAGTGGCGTTTTTTGGATACTTTTGATTATTTACTTAAGTCATTCATTGTTCTGTATTCTAATTATACGTCTTTAGTCAACGAAAATATATTTGATTATAACTTGATAGTCTTTCTCTTTTATTAGGACAAATTTTAGTGTAGTCTTTCTTATTTTATAGATCCTTATTTGTTGGTTCCTTCACTTACCAAATATGTGACTTTTTATATTTGGTCATTACTTCCTTTACATTCTATTATGTTTTTTTATTATTTCTATTAAATTTCTATCGATCGTAAGTAACTGACCTATTTATTTATAACAATTTTACGGGTATTATGTGTTTCGTTATATGTCTAAATTAAGTTAGGGATAGTTTTACGGGTAAAAAAAGTGACTTGATCTTGTTTATTAGGATTTTTATTCGATGTCAGTAGTTTTGTCATAACGTGTTTTTGTCTTTGTATCTAGTTACCTTGTCTTATCTCTCGGGTCTTTATTCGAGTGTGTGAATACCGGATAATAAGATACTGTTTCTTCTGTTCTTATATGTTACCTCCTTTCTATCAGAGAAGTTATTCACCACGACCCTTTTGATCTGACGAGGTACTTTCTCTTATTTCCATCTTATATAAGAGTATAGTGTGTCTTTTTATTTGAGTTTCACCCAATTTCTGGATTTATATTCTGGTATTCGGTATTCTAAGGACGTTCTTTCGTATTTCTATTATGAAACTGTATATCACGTCGCTATAAAAAGAAACAATGACAGAGAATTACATTTCGTTTACTTTCGTTCTTATTTACGTACCTTGGATTAATTTGAATATTTGAAAACGTATCATTTCCTCTGTTGATCATTTTATTTTTCTGGTGAGTGACTTACCCTCTTTTATAGACGTTTATTATACTGCGTTTGTCCAATTCTAGCTTTTATATATTTATCGTGTATGTTTAGTTATAGTTTTTTGTTTGTTGAACTAATTTTATATACCTTCAAGACCTATCTGTAAAACGTTTCTTATGTATGTCTACCGGTTGTCCGTGTACTTTCCTAAGAGTCGCAACGATTGGTAGTCTATTAATGTTTAGTTTTAGTGTTACTGTACAGTGGAATGTGGATAGTTTTAATGTTAGTAATTTTTCTGGTGTTTGTTGTTTAAAACCACTCATACACCTCTTTTCCCGTATAAAACCCATCCTTACGTGTAACCACGTGATACCGCTAAGGAACCTTTTGTTTGATATCTTGATACTATACTAGTTTGTTAAGGTGGGGGCTCATATATTAGTTTCTTTTACTTTTTAGATCAAATTTTTCTATGTGAGTGGGGTTACAAGTATCGTTGTAATAAATGTTATCGATTATATACCTTCGTTGAATTCACTAGTAGTTGTCTGATTGTCTATTTCTTCTTCGTCATATATAAATTACCCTACAATGAATCGGTGCTTTTCTCACTTTATAACGGTAAACGTAGTTATAGTATCTATTTAGCCCTCCCATAGTAAAGATCATTTTATTCTTTCTGTCCTTTCTGTTTATGACATACGATAGTGAATTAACACCGTAGATATTTGTAATTCTGTTTACTTATATTGTTTTGTATTTATCTGAGTGTCTACATCTCTTTTTTGATCACTAATGATCCCCACTCTCGTACTCCCTTCCCATTCTATACTCATCCACCAATTCTCGATATCTCGTGATACATATCTTATTGACGTGACGTGTTCCTTATATTAGTTATAAAATACTATTGAAATTTACCTCGGATTAAATATTTTTATAACTACATGATACGACATATGAGTTTTGATTTTACTATCATTTAGTTGATATGAAGTTAAATTTATGTGTGTGTGTTAGACATTTCGAGTTGTTTTCTATGACATGGATGTATAATTTTAGTCCGTCGGATCTCTTTCTATCATTGAGTAATGTCATTTTTTAACCCATTTTGAACGACCTTAAACTTTAATTCGAAAATTCGTAGAGTCCAACTGAAGATCACAACGACATATAAACTCTTCCTGAAAGGTGTTGGAGTGGAAACCTGTGACATCAGTCGGGACGGGGTAACACAGAAACGTTATGACATAGACTTGGTTATAAAGAAAGTATGTCCTTCTTTTATACTCTAACCTTGTTATATACTGTCTTGTTTTCCTTTACTTTCTTTTTAGTTATAGTAATTTTCGAAACTTTTTCTAATCTCTTTGTCAAGTGTTTTACCAAGAAAAAGAAACTGTACTATTCAATGTGACTATAGACTGTCAGTAGTTTCTCCTATCTCATAGTTTTTACCTTTCTCGTAACCATACTTTTTCGTTGTCTTACTCTTTTATCTTCTCTCTTACATTCTTTCCCTCTTTTTTTTTAAATTTTTCGTCTGTTCTCGTTTAAAGTTTCTTTCATGTTTAAAGTCTCTTTTTGAGACCTAATGTCCTGTATTTCTAGATTTATCGACCAACTTTTAATTTCAATGTCTTCTTTATAAACTTTTATTATGAGACTTACACTTTCCATTAATTTTTCGATCCTTTATGACTCTCTAATGTTTTATCTATTTCTCCTTTCACTTTCTCTTCGGTTAATAACTATTTATGTCTTCATTTGTTTTCTATTTCCTTCATTTTGTCTTTTTACTAACCTACCTTTAATCGTTACAACGACTCTACTTTTTACGGTACATGTATAAATTTACCGAATAGTGTAGAGTTTGTTATAGTAAGGTTGTCGAATCGTGTAAGATCTATTTACGTTCGTATTACACGTCGTTTCAAGGTGGAACGGTTCGTCCAAAATTACGACGTTGTATTCTTAAGTTACTATATGTTGTCTTCAGTTTTTTTAGGTTTTATGGTAACAAGTTACATATGTTTGATTTATTTGAAATTTTGTAATTCATAAATACATTTATATACACACTTAATATATTATGTAATATTAATACATTATATATATTAATATATAATATATTATCATTATTTCAATCTAGATTTTATTACTATTCTTATATAACAACTTCTTTTCCCTTTTTCTTACGATTTAAGAAACAGAACCCTCACCCGTATTTTAAAATATGTAAAGAAGTTAAAAGTCTATTAATCACCTTGGTATTTTTAATTTTTGAAATTTCTTACTTTTTTACTTCTGTAGATAAACTTAATACTTTTTTCCATGTATGGAAAACTTCTATTATTTCTACTATTCTTTCATATTTCAATTTTCCGTACGTTAGTATAATGTTTTACACTTCTTACACAGTCAATGTGTATTCGTAATAAAGTTCACCTGAATTCCTTTTTAAATTTAAAGTAGACTTTGATAAAGTATTCTTAGTAAAGATTTTACCTTTTTTGTTTTAAGTATGAATTTTATTGTATACTGTACATATCTTGGATATACAATTATACACCTTTTTATATATCTATTTTAAAAATTTACGTTCTAATGTTTTCATTGTGTTTTAAAATCTCTTGAATCCACTTTTATTAAAAAGACTTGTTTTTGTAACCATATATAAAGATCAACATGAAAGGATTTCCTATATTTTTGACTTTGTAAGATACACCTTTGTTATATATTTGTGGTTGGATAAACATGATTTTTTATTTTATTAGATCTAAATTCCTCGGTGATATTTTGATTCACACCTTTTGAAGTACTTTAAATGTACATAGAGAGTCAAAACTCCCTAGTTATCTATCCGTTCTTTAATTTGTCGAATTTTAGTAATTCTATCAAATATATAAATGACAATATGGTGTCTTTCTTTGTTACGTAAAAACATGGGTCCCTGATTTTATGAATTTTATAACACACGCGACCAGTTGTATCTTTGTAGAGTTAAACAAAATGCTTCATTTTCATTACGTTATTTTAACAAAATTTTTTAATCTCAATAAAGTTTTCAGAGTTTTTTTTCGTTAAGTTTTAGGTTTTATATCGTAAGAAAAATTGATTTGATCCAACTTTTATCTGTTGTTTTTTTCATTAATTGTAGACAAATTTTTAATCCTTGTTAGTCTTAGTATGGGTAGTCCCGAGTACCTTGCTTCGGTTTTGAGATGAGACTGGTTTATAGTACCCAATTTAAGAAAGTAATACTTTATTTTTCAAAATTTTTTGATTTGGTGTGAATCATTATGTTTACTATTTTTATATAAATTCCTTTCCATATTTAATCATTGTTTGTTTTTATAAGTCACATAGTTATTATTTTTAGTCTCCTGGTAAAAATTCTAATTATTTATGATATATACGTTTATAGAACTTTAGTGTTAGTCTCGATATACGTAATTTACACACATAAATTCTTTCCTCACTTCTGGTTTCGTTATTTAGTGAACATTTCGATGTTTAACTCTCTGAAAAATTTAAATTATAAATTTCATAGATAAAGATGACGAAACGTTTGTTTGAACTTATAGAGAATCTTTAATGAAAGATTTTTCATATTTAAAAATTTTGATAAAGTACTTGTGAAATTTATGTAAGAATTTGTATATGTTTTGACTCAATTCTTTATATACAAGACATTTTCTGGGTCTTAGGTCCTAGGGTTCTGAAATTTTATATTGTATTTACTTTATGTGTAGGTAAGAATACATGACATGATGTCTTACTACTTTGATGTCTTTCGAAGTGTTAAAAAATTGTTTGACTTAAATTAAGACGATTATTTTTCAGTTTAACTTTTTTCATGATTAATTAAAAAATGTCCATATCTGTGGATTATGATTTATAAAACATTACTTAAATAAAGTCGGTATATAATGATACGATAAGATACTATCTCAAAGTTCATCATTTCACTACTACCAACTTTTAATCCTTCAGAGTGTTTTATTTAGTTGAAATCATTATTCGATTATCATTAATAAAGGTATCTGTGCCGAATGAAGTATAATTATTAGTTATATGTAAAGGACGACGGCGAAGACGATTCAGTGAAGTCAACACAGGCTGAGACACACTGGAGTATCTACTGTCGGGTGGTCCGAGGTGGCAGGGACCCTAAGAGGTCCGTTCTTGTGACCTCACCCAACGGTAAAGGAAGAGGTATGTAAAGGATATTTGGGTAATATTCGACTTTCGTGCTGTAAAAGAATTGTACAATTTCTTAAATATTGATTTTCGTTCACAATGATGCTTTCTGGACGGTTCAAAACAGATACTCACATCTCTTAGATATTTTCCTTTTTATTTGTTGTTTAAACCCCTGTCTTCAAGTAAATTACTTAAGTAAACAAACCTAAACCAAACCAAAGCTAAAAAAACAGTGGTCTGTTAGGGAGGGATCTAGAGATAATGTTTTAGAAAGAACTACAAAGAGTACCGACAGTCACCAAGAACATGTGTCACCCTCCACTACTTGTTACTGAACACGGGATCTAAGGGTCACCGTCACAAGGGATCTAGGGGTCAAAGGGTTGTAAATCTATGAATATCAATACGAGAACCGGCTCAAGACCCTTTGTAGTCCCTTCCTCTAGTCGTCTATTGCTTTTCACTTCGAAGGAAAAGGGTAATGACGAAGAGACGAGAATTCTTAAAAAGTGTCTTTTCAGGGGTCTAGACACGTGACGAAAAAAGGGTGAAGAAAAATAAAACGTACCAGGTCCGATAAGAGGAAGTTCTGTCACAAACGTAACAAAAAAATTGTCGAAATGTCTCATTTTAATTGTACGTTATATATACACATATATATATATATATATATCTCTCTCTCTCTCTCTCTCTCTCTCTCTCTGATATATCTTACATACATATATCTTATGTGTTAAATTACTCAAAACCTTAAACATATGTAACCACTCTGGTAGTCGTGTTAGTTCCGGTACTCGTATAGGTGGTGAAGGTCTTTAAAGACACACGGGAAAAAATTGGAAGGATGGTTATTAAGAGAGGTAGAGGTCCTTTGGTGACTAGAAAAGAAATAGTGATAAGAAATCAAACACAAGAGACCTCTCGATGTGTTTACCTTAGTACATATTGTAAGAGAGAAAACGAACCGAAGATCGTGAGTCGTATTTATGACTCTAAGAAAATACCACGTATAGTAATGACACAGGTAAAAATAAAGACCCATCACAGGGAAACATACCTATTTTGTTAGACGAGTGGACAATTAGACGACTACTCGTATTCCCACTAAAGATCACTAACCTATAATGTTTATATCGACGATACAAGTAAGTACATGTTCAGAAACATATTCGTACTCGAAAGTATAGAGACTAATTTATACGTTTTTAAAACATCATCTTCATAATCCAGTGTACCGATACTAATATAAATTGTAAAATTCTTAGACGATTTTACCTAAAGGGTTTACTAAAATGGTAAAATGTACGAGTGGTCTTAACTTACTTGTAAGATCAAGAAGGTTTAGAAACAGTGGTAAACCATACTGGATAGTAAACATAAAATCGATAAAGAGAGTCAGACACCGAGTATCAAAATAGGGAAATTGGCAAAAAAGTTCTCGTTTAAAAATTTCAAATAAAACAAGAAAATACCTAGTACGAAAACAATATTATAGAATTTTTTTGTGTTTTGGGTCTCTCTACAATACCCCTCCCTCCACCCTCCCCCCAAGTACAAACCCTTGCGTACATTCTTAATTTCTAAAATTTTAATTTTTTGATTTTTTGTTTTTGTTTTTTGTTGGTTTGTCTGTTTTTTTTTTGGGTGTTTTAAAATAGATGATATATTAAACGAGATCCTTAAATTATCAAAATTCAAAGTGTACATCCAGATACTAGGTATAACAATTTAACTATACTCCATACTACGTAAAACAATAAAATAAAAGACGTATACCTATAATTTGTCTTAGACAACTTTTCTGTTACGAAAGAGGGAACACGACGGAAACGTAGAAATGGTTTTCAGTCGACACGTATATTCATACCCAAACGGAAGACAGCGTAACTGACAGATAGAGGTACAGTCAAGATGTGACATGACTTACGATTACGAAATATTCAGGATTTCATTTCGTTTAAAGGGAGGTTGAACGAGAAGGAAATGTTTAAACTAAACTAATAAGATCTAAAAAGTGTAAAATCGTACTCTAAATCAATCAACGAGTCAGTATAGACTGAGACATTGAGGTACCTGATACCGGGTGGTCAGAAGAAGGGTACCCTAAGAGGTCCGAAGTTACAATTACACCGTAAAAGGTGTTTTTATTCGGACGACACTATGACAAACATTAATATAACTTAGAAATCTAGTTAGACCCCTGTTGACTGTAATATTATTATTTATCAGAAGACTAAGTACTTCTTTTAGATGGAGTGACTAATAAATACATAGGAAATTAAAGAGAGTCGTTATAAAACATCAAATGTCTCATGTCTAGTTTAGAACCCATAAAATAAAGTTTAAATGAAGGATTCATTAATTGTAAAACTATAATAGTATTTAAAGTAACAAAAATAAATTTATAATAACAATTATACCTTCATTTAACTGGAGTATATTATTATACCGTGTGAAATTAGTACTATTTGAATGAATAATACACTCAAAACACAACGACAAATTATCTAAGGGAAACTAAAAGATAAATCTACCAGACAAAAGACTTATATCAAAATATAGAAAGAGAGGGTAGACCTACCTAAATCAGAGAATAAAGACGGATAACCGATTTTAAAAGTGTAGTACTTTTGTCTTCCACTTTCGTTTGTGAAGACAGAACAAGGACTATAATGCCACTTTCGGTATAATAATAAAAGATTACTAGGAATAGACCAACACCTTCAAGGGAAGATAAGGATCAAACGACTCATACAACGTATAACAGTTTACGAAATAGGTATACATGAATCTGTTAATATACGATTAATATGACGTAGTATTTAATATAACTAACTATAATCTTATGATATGGTCCACCGTGTCACCATTTATAGGTGGACGGTTACGTCCTCTGTGTCCTCCGTACACAAGCTAGAGACTCAACCCTTCTAGGGGACCTCTTCCTTTACAGTTGGGTGACATCATAAGAACGAACTTTTTAAGGTACCTGTCTCCTCAGACCGTCCGATCTCAAGTACCCTAGTGTTTCTTAGTCTGTACTAACTCGTTGACTCGTATATACGTGATATGGTTTTCACAAGGACTTAAGGACCCTATTTGGGATGAACCAATGCTAATATTTAAAACTCCATACACACCTCTTCCGTTACCGTGGGGTGAGGTCATGAGAACGGACCTTTTAGGGTACCTACCTCCTCGGACCATCCGACGTCAGGTACCCCAGCCATCCTCAACCTGTGATGATTCGCTGAAGTGAAACTGAAAAGTGAAAGTACGTAACCTCTTCCTTTACCGTTGGGTGAGGTCACAAGAACGGACCTCTTAGGATCCTCGCCCCCTCGGACCACCCGACGGCAGATACCCCAACGTGTCTCAGCCTGTGCTGACTTCACTGAATCGTCATCGTCATCTTGAAAATCTACATATAAATAATGTAGATTACTAATGTAATCAAAAGAAAAGAACAATAAACAAACAGACGAAGACCATGGTCACATCACTGATAAAATGACTTACTCAACCTTACAAAGGAGGAGAAATTAAGAGAGAAGTCAGGAGAACAAAGATATAAAGAAATAAGTTACTTACTATTTTAAATAGTTATTACGGTGACTGTGGACCTCAAAGTATACACCACGAATAAAATAAATCAATTATCTATATTCCTATAAGTCCAATAAAAGAAGTCATTTGGAACCATAGAAAACAGAAAACTACTTAAAAAATCAATACAGATTCTATAGTTCAATTAAACGTTTTTCTTCGAATATTATAAAAGAATGAAACGAAAATTAGATAAACCTTTGACCATACTAGGTTGGAGAAAGTAAGGACTATGACTATAAGTACAAAAAACAAAAACAAAAACAAAAAAACGTCTAGTCAATCTCAAATTAGTTGACATAACAAAAAGAATTTCTTAGTAAAGGGAATAATAAAATATGAAAAAACAAACTATCTAAAGTTGAAGACAGGTCATTAATGATGAAACCGAATGAAATTCAAACTAAATGAGAAAAAAAGATCAAATAATTTCATCTTCGACTCCTGTAAGTGTACTCTGAAAAGAAGAAAATATTATCTCCGTAAATAGTGAGGTCTAAAGGGTAGTCATTACTGTCTTCAAAACTTGTAAAAAAGTCTCGGATATGAGTCCTAGAAGGAGGTTTATAGGGAATACAGTGTGAAAATATGTCGAAGTTTTTCAGTCCTTCTGTTTTATAAAATTAGGGTCTTGATATAGATGTAAGTATATGAGTGTGTGTGTGCGTGTGTGTGTGAGATAAGGAGAGAGACAGACAAAGAGAGGGACACATAAGTATACACATATACACACACATACATATACACATATTTATACCTAAATATACCTTAATATATTTATACTTATATCTATCACATATATATATATATATATATATTAGTAAAACAGAATACATTACCGAATAAGGTTTCACGGTAGCGTATAAGGAATTATACGAATTTATCAACTATTGTCATTATTTGTATTGAGTTTTAATTACTGTAGAATTATTTCTCTCTCCTATAGCGTACGTATTATGATTATAGTGTTATCGATGGTAAACAATTCCTGTGAGACACAGTCTGATACAATGCAGAAAATGATATACTGTAGAAATATATTCGAATATTCCATGTTTTCCGTAGTCATAAAATATCTATTCTTTTGTCCAACTGTACCCGAAGTTTCAGACGGGTACTAAGGTCTCGATTATTATACCGACCCAATCACCATCTAGGATCCATGAAAACTGAAGTTTCACGAGGATACCCTCTTTTTTTTTTTTTTTTTCGTCAGAAAAATTAAAATAGGAGAGGTGCCATGGTTATTCAGACACTGTACACAAGTCTGAAGTATTGAACACTAGGACTTTGAGTCAACCCTCTTTAGAAAGTAGTTCTCAAATTGATATGGGGAGGGTAAATTATCCCCCTTTAAGATGGTAGGCACTTCTAAAGAAGGAGATTATCTGGTTCAGAAGACTTTTTGATAGAAGAATCTCTAACCTCTTTTAATGCCTTTACGGAGACGGTCGGGGTCCAAAAAGGACTCCGATCAAAGAAGATGTGTAAAAGTAAACCACACAAGTTTTAGAAAATAAACGGAAAGTCAAAGGGGGAACTAAGAACGAAACGTCCAGAAGGTTGAAACTTCACTCTTATCTTTCAGAAAGTAATACCAAAAAGGGGAAAGGTATATATATTACCAGTTTGTTTCAGTATCAAAATTTAAGTGACTAATTACGTAATTTATAACAATCCGGACTAACCACGATAAGTACAAAGGGTTTGGGTTAATAAGTCCTCGAAACACCTTTCTACATAAACTTGATGGTACACGCACTAAAAGGGTCGTAACGGAGAGAAGTACGTTTTAAGAGATCTAGATGGGATGATGGCACCCCTGTCGTTTTAGTAAGTAAAGAAGAATAAGAAAGGACCTTGTCCTGACTGGTAAAATAGACATGTGGGAACAATCAGGAAATTGGAACCTATTCAATATCATTTTGTTTCGTAGAGTAAGGACTACAATCAATTTTCGAACTGTATCTTTAGAGATTTAAAACTACACTCAGACTCAAATCTCAATGGATAAGTAGAGACGAAGTTTATGGAGGACAAGGTATGTGTACTGTAGTTCTAAAACTTCAGACTCCTAGTGATCACTGGAAAAGAACCGATATATTTACATAAGAATAGAGAGGTTCTAGTTTAAGATACACGATGTAGTCACCAAAAGTTAGTGCCGGTTATAATGAAGGCAAAAGGGTCCCCGAGTAAATCGTTATAGAACTTTGTGTCAGTCAACAGTATTGCCTTCTCACCCACAACGACGACCAAAGATAACCTAGTCCAGTCCGTATAAAAGGTGTTACGAGTTCAGTCTAGCCGACGTAGGGGGTAATGGTTTATACACTGGGGTTTACAGTTGTCACGACTCCAACCTTTTGGAAGATGATCTAGTAAAGGATGAAATCCTCAAAAAATCCTCATCCTCATACTTTTATAGGTATGAAGTGGTTTACGTTCCGGAACTCCTTTCGAAAAGATAAAGATCAAGAGATGTGTGAATGGACTTGAACGGGCTAACAATTGACACAAAGTAATAGAATATCTATTCTTTTGTTCAATTGTATCCGACGTACCAGACGAGTACAGTGACATTCAAAGGTTCCAACGTGGCTAAGAATTAAGAATGTAAAATATGATAGCGAAGCATAGTAGAGAGAACAGTACCTTCTGTAACCTCAAACGGATCCAAAGTAATTTACGTTGAGTAAATTACTTTTAAATTTGTCTCTTCTGAGGATTATAAAACCGGGTTTGAATATCCGAATAAAACCCAGGGTACCGTCGATGTTAGTTTAGTTTTCTGATGTTTACGACAACGACGACGACGACGATTCAGCGAAGTCAGTACAGGCTGAGACACGCTGGGGTAGCTGCCGTCGGGTGGTCGGAGGCGGCAAGGACCCTAAGAGGTCCGTTCTTGTGACCTCACCCGACGGTAAACGATCTTCTTCGGACTATCTTCTATGATTCCTTCTTTCACCATAGTGAGTCGTTGGATTCAGATGGAATAGGGTCACCTTTGTAAGGGTAAACTCTTAACGAAGGTCCGGTGGCTCACGTAGGAAAAATACGCCTTCTCAAAATTATAGGTGATATTTGTGACGGGATAGTGAAACTTGTAACATCCAAAACAGGGTTTAGTATGTGTCATTACTAAAAGGAGGAGTCTTGATAACACTTTTACTCTCTCTCCCTTCAACAACTGGTTGGATTAACCAGTTATAGTAAAATCTGTAAATTGATTTTATTTTCTACGTTTAAAATTGTCAACCCTCTCAATTCTCTATTACCTATTTACTTCTTACGGGATAAATAATTTGGTTTTTTTTTAGGACTTTGTGTTAATCTTAATTGTAAAGTATATCACAACAAAAATCAACGTTATCCGTGTATTTTTTATATTGAAGGGGTGAGGGTGTATGTGTGTGTTCATTTCTAATGAACCTACTATCTTTTTTTTGTCCATCTTTTATGGTTTTTTCTTTTTAGGTCGTACATGTATAATCCTTGTTTCCATTTTATGTCAACTGACTTGTTACGTCTCTAATTAGACGAATATTAAATATCAACCGAAAGACATAAACGTCAAGGAGTCGTAGGAGTCTAAGTTGGTCACTACCTGGTACATTATGACATAATGTACATAATAAATGATAACTTTTTTAGGTACATATTCACCTGGGTTCACCAAGTTTAAACGGAAGTTTCCAGTTGACATTAACGTTGTATACATTATATTTAAACAGAGCGTACGTCTTATAAAATCACAAATTTTTCATTCTCGCAATATAAATTCTACTTTCTAAATCTTAAACAATAATTAAGTGAGGTTTAATAAGAAGTTTTTATTGTGTTAAGGTTATTTTCATAGTTTTTTAAAATAATCCCATAACTACATTATTAAGATTCCAAACTGAGATATAAAAGTTTGTAGAGTGAACAGATGGTGATCTCTTAGTAAAATCATTTGACTTTTGTTTCTCCATCTAGAAATAAACGGTAGTACCTATATTGAGGTTCTATATAATGTTCTACGTTTCGGTTTTCGTATGTTTATCTTAAATCTAGTCATGTCCATCATAATATAATATATTCTTCTTTTGTATAAGTAAATATTTACGTGTCTTTTATAGGTCTTTTTATGTCTCATTTCACAATTGTCACTAAATGAAGATTTTATACTAAAACCTCTCCAATTTTCCGTTATCTTTCGTTCTATCAACTTTCTTGATGTATGTGTGAATTATATTACATATAATATTTATTATATATATACGTATATATTCGATATAATATATACATTTACATACTTTATGATATATATCATGGAAAATATTAATTCAATCATTGAGTTTTAATATGGGTTTTATAAATTTTTTATACTTGTTACTTTACATTAAGATGACTAATATAATTTATTTTTCATCCTCCTTTTAATTTTCAAATTATCTTCTCATACACATAAGTATATATAAATATATTATATCTTTGTATATACACTTTTGTATTAGGTGTGTATATTGTGTATTTATATATACGTATGAAATTATATACATAGACATTCATAAATTGTGATACTCTAATTGTTTAGTTTATAATTATTGACACTCATTTATTGATTATTCTAACACCTTCATCCGTTTTAAAACTGTTGTTTTTCAATCAACTTAATTACTAAACGTACGTTTTTTATTTTGGTACTTTGTTAATCTCCTAGTGTTTGCTTATAAATAAATTATAAAGACCTCTGTTAAAAACATGGTATGTTATTTCCGTCTTTAGTATTTTATTTTGTATATTATTGAATTAATACACTTTAATTAAAAGATTAATCTATTGGTTTTAGGGTGTATTGTATTAATTTTCTAGTTATTTTTAACGACTCCTTTTGAAGACACTATAAATATTTTCGATTTTCTACTTATTTAATTAAATTTTGGATATCTTCAATTATTTTTAACCGTTTCGTTCAATTGTATTTTATGTCTTTCATTTTATATCTTTACAGTTTGTTTACATTCCATAATGTCATATAGTAATCATTACTTTTACTACTTAGAATTTTTTATCTTGTTTTACAGAAACTAGATTTAACATTGTCTAGTGGTAGTTAAAAAAAATTTAAAACCTATTCTACCTAACCTTATAATTATATTTTAATATTTATAATTTATATACATCTTTCTATATTCAAGTTTTGACCAGTAGAATTCAAACAAATAAGGTTTGTAAAACGTTTTAAATGACCTTATTTTGACATTGGGTGTATACATCATTTGGTTATATGTCATGATATGTGATTGATTTTGATGTGACATCCACCTACGAATTATACGAGTATTATCTCATTTATTTTGACCGTCTAATATTTGTCAAACGAAAATAATTGAAATACAAACAATGTTTTTATATGTTTTTAAGATCCTTTTATCATTTGGTTCAATATGTATCCATAAAAAGAACAAAAAAACAGGAATACATAAAACAGTAAAACTTGTATCTGTATTATTCCACTATATAATTATTTTTCAGTTAGTCTTTTTAATAATATTCACTCGATGTAGTTTAGATATAATATATCAAACTTGAAATTTATTACTTTCTTTGTGCTTAAAAAGTTCTATTTTTAAATATCTCTAAAAGTTTCTTCTTTCGGTTAAAAACTTCCGTCTTTTATCATCATTTTAAACCCTTACATGAATAAATAAGAAGGTCATTTGAAAATACTGTAAGAAGAAGATATGTTTCATACCTTATTCTGTGACTCTATATTCGAGTTTGTCTTTGTCAGTATACCATGGAAACGTACCTATACCCTCTAAGTTTATCCTGAACTTCTACAATTAGTTTTAGTGTTAATTTTTCTTCACTACCACTACTTCTTAATTTAGAACACCGAACTGTTATATTTTTAAAATCGTTACCGAAGGACTTTCCTACTATTTGACCTTATTTAACTCACTCGTCGTAAGATCCCGACCGAATGTGTCATTACAATAGTTTCCTATCTCGTACTGGTCATTTTCCTTTTCTTTTCCTTCAGTCATATCTTACACCTCCGAAAGAACCAACCTCTAAACTCTCGTTCCCCTCATACCCACTCTTCCTAGACACTTCTTTCTTAGTCTAATAAGTCCCAAAAATTCCAATACGATTCCTAGAATCAAAAATAGGTTTTTGTTGTCTTGAGGTGATTTAAGAGATTTATTTCCTCTTGCCATAGTACTAGTCGAGAACACAACTTTCTAGGTGGAACATACGTCACATTTATGTCTCTTATTTAGGTTACGTCGTTCTCAACTCGGACGCTCTTGATTTATCCTGTTTTCCACTGTTATCATTTCTCTCTCTTACCTACCTAAACCCTGTATGAGTTTTTCATTAAACAAATGCCCTACACTCTCACACATGTCTCTCAGTTCCTTCTAAGGACTAAGACTGTATGTCTTTACCTATCGAAGTAACTGTTCTGCACTCGACGGTCTTCCTTTTATCAGAATCTTTCTTTCCGGCACTAAACCAAACCTTTACCCAAATTCCATGAGAACCTATAAACGTAACTCTACAGTTTATCCTTTAACCATATGTGTACCTCTTGAGTCCCTTCTCAAGTTCATTATCTCTTCATTGTAAATGACAATCATTTATTTACTATTACGTACGACACACACATTTACGATAGTGACTCTCTCTCCCTTCCTCTTATATCACTATATTCTCCTCCACGTTCCATTCTCGGAATGATGACGACGATTCTGTGAAGTCAGCACAGACTGAGACACGCTGAGGTATCTGCCGTCGGGTGGTCCGAGGGGGCAGGGACCCTAAGAGGTCCTTCTTGTGACCTCACCCGACGGCAAAGGAAGAGGTTACGTACTTGCATTTTTCACTTTCACTTCAGTGAGTCAGTACAGGTTGGGAGTCGTTGGGGTACCTGACGTCGGAAGGTCCGAGGAGCCAGGTACCCTAAAAGGTCCGTTCTCATGACCTCACCCCACGGTAACGGAAGAGGTTTCTCGGAATTCCTTTTGTATTATAAGTTCATCTCTTTCAACTTGAATATTTTCTATACTTTTTCTTTGTACAACCTTACTTCTCCTTTATCAAACTGATACCTTAAGACCTTTCCTTTTGTAAATTTCTTCCTCCTTTTCTGTCAAAATTTATAATGTCTACAGTGTCACTTCGTTTCTTAAAATTTATTTCCGTATCGTAAATCACTGTTACTTCAGTCCCCGTTTAAATCGTTCTGGAGAAAACTTATTCGAGATTAATGTCTAACATCTTTAAGACCCCATCTTAGAATACTGGTCTGAGAGATAATTCCCCTTCTGATTCTATCCTGTTATCATCTTCTTTCATAGTCCAATTCTCTTTTAAGACAACAAGTGAGAACTCACCATTCTGGTGACGTACAAATTTTACTAGACCCAATCCTCAGTCGTTTGATATTTCGGACTTGGTTTAGGTGGGTGACGGACGAAAACGTTTATTCCAAAATAACCCTGTGTCTACACAAGAAGATGCATAAAAGATACCAACGAAAGGACGATATTACCGTTCCAATCCATCAACATTGTCTGGTATATCGAGTATTTCAAATTTTATAAATGATAGACCAGGAAAGGTCTTTATAAAACGGTTAGAGAATATCTAGTTTCTTTATTAAACCGATATATTCCGTCACTTTACATTCTATTACCATTCTATTGTATTGAATCTTACAGACTCTCATAACCACCTCCTTAAGTAAGTTTGTATCTACTATAATATGGTACCCTTCATCGTGTAACTATATTAAAGGACATCAAACTTCCATTAAGAGTTCAAGAAAATTTTTTATTATTTAGACTTTTGAAAGTCCTTAATACTTATTCTTATGTAGTTGTTTTGATTTTACGTTTTTTTTCATGTTGATCTCTTTAAAATGTGTAGTACTTCCTTAAAATTTGGAATTCCTTTTTCATGCAGATTATGAAATTACTGAAAAAATAAGACCTAATAGTCTTATATCTAACTTCTTTAACTGGACGGAGTAAATGTTAAAGATCATATCACCAAGTGTCTCTAACTTACTTGTTGATGTACCGATCCTTTCTATAAATTCTTTTACATTAATAGTGTATTTAGTAATATATACGATGGAAAAGTTACTTTACCCACAAAAGATCCTTTAGATAAAGTTGTAAGACTAAGTTCCTGTGTTTTTCCGTTTTTTGTAGACCTATTTTAAATGTGGTAAAAGAGTTATGATATGGGTTTTTTCTATGGTGTTTCCGTCAAATACCATTTATAAGACATTTAAATTTCCCTTTATAGTACAGGTATATTAAATTGGTAAAGTCTTTGTCTTTTTCTATTTATTATTTACATTGTTGACTATTTCTCTCATATTAAAACTCAAGGGAATAATTCTCTCCAAATTTTTAACGTCTGTTTTATTTTCATTTGTGTTACTCCCGACTAAATCCTTTTTATAACACTTTTTGTTAGTTTTATATAAGGTCTTTCCGTTTATTTAAAATTGTAATTCTTTATTTTTATATATTAAGTATATTAGTTATTGATTTTCCACCCTTTTGATGTCCTGAATGTTTTTCCCTTTTTACTTCAAGGGTTTACAGTAATTCATTATGAATTACAGGTAGGATTATTTACACACAAAATGTTTACCTCGAATTCAATATTTTTACACTATTTTAAAATGGATTTTATTTCATACAATAGGTGATAACATTTGTATCGTGACTTGGGTCGTAATTGTCTGTGTTACTTCCATATATTATGTAAAAACAACTTATTTATTCATTTACGTATTTTTATGTCCTCTGCCAGACACAATTTTAATCTTTGTTTTCTTGAAACAATGTCTAGTGGTATTAGTACATCGTAATAAGATCTTCCAAATCCTTTATGTTATATCTTTATGTTCAATCTTCTTTACATTGATAATATTTCTATTGTAAAAAAAAAAGAAATGTTTTAATAAAAACTTGATGTTTAAAGTTTTTTTTTATTGTTTAATTCTAAACCAGTTTTATATTATTATAATATATATATAAAATATATGTATGAATTTAGTATTATTTTTCGTTCAGTCGAACACAAATAACTCTTATATTCTTTATTTTTTGTATTTACCTCGAGAGACGGTAAAAAATGAGGTATTATAAAGAAAAAACTGTCGAAATCTATAAAGTTAATAAATGTTTACTTAAGTAACTAAACGTCTTAGGGTCAGTTTTGACACACACACACACAAGATCTTATTTTTTTTTACTTTGTCTCTTTCTACGTTTTAAAATAAAGTTTGCTTCGATAACTGCTTATTTGTTTCGTTTTTTATATACACCTTAAATCATAATCTTTATTCCTGTAAATAATTTCTTTATTAAATTTTGACATTTTTATACTAAAACTATATTTTATCTCTTATTTGGTTACCCTTTTCATATCTTTTGTTTTTACACACCTTATACTTTTAAGATGTAATTTTACCATTTTGTGTGACTTTTTTTATTAAGAAATCACTTATTTATTTTTAATCCAGGTACAAAGTGTACTATATGATTTCCTATAAAAATTTTTATATTTTTAATTTAAAAACTCCCCCACTAGTTTTGTATCGTTTACAAAGGAACGTTCTACCTTTCCAGAAAGATTTTTATGTTCGTTACATGTTTTCCATTGTTTTTGATCATAATGACAGCTATGGTACCTGATAAATATATGGTATAAAGTTTTATTCTTTAGGTTATTGTGTTTTACGTGTCTTTTTTTATTAAGATGTCGGATTTCGGTTTTTGCATATAATTTGTGGTCTTTTGACAGTTGAACAACCTTTTTTTTCTATTTATTACGACCATATATACACCCTTTTATCGAGTACGTTAAGTAGACCATTATGTTTATTCATATATAAAAAATCTCATTAAACCACTGTACTCGATTCAAATTGTAAAAGTAAGAAAACCGATACACAAAATAGAAGATCCTTAGATAGATCTATTACTTCAGTAACTTCTTTATAATCATTGTCATTTTGTTTCGTAGTACTTTCAAGTTAATTTTCCTTCCTCGTTTATCTTATACTGTACAATAATTACACTGAAGTTTTTGATCATAAAATTGTTCACTGAGATAAGTAGTCTCTTTCAATTGAAATTTCATTTATTATACATATATTTAGATATGTTGTTAAAAGTTACGATTTAATTAAAATATTTATGTATGTGTATAAACACATATAATAATCTACATTTACATCGTCTTAGAGACGTATCACCGTAAAAAACTAGTAGAAAGACGAATAAAAAATTGATTAGAGTATAAAAGTTGTAAAAGATTTATTTTATAAGTAAATATTAATCTTTTATTTTTTATTTTTATGAAATGTAATTAGGTGTTTTAATATGAACAAGTATAAAGTCTTATCCTAATAGAAACAAGTGATAGTTATCTTACCGTTATCAACCTGTTGTAATTATTTTTCCATATAAACAAATGTGTGAACTAGTAGTATAACGTTATTTGAAAGTGATTCTTTACGTTACTCTTTCTCTCATCTACGATAGAAGAAAGAACCGGTTAGTAGGAACGGTCAGAAGTTCAAAACCTCCTTTGGATACGTGTAAGAGTTCCTTCCACAATACGGTTTTAATTTCCCTTTTAGTAACCTTAGAACTAAATTTCAGTAGTTAATAGGAGATTAGTAAACTCTTTTCCATGTGATACTCCTCTATCTTTAGAGTCTATTAATACTTGAAGTTTTTCGATCTTAAAATATAAATATAAAATATAGTAGAAAGAAGATTCAAAGATCTAATCTCAGATTCGTCATTAAGAAGTTTGTTTCTTTTAGACCAATCTTATGACACCTGGTATAAGGTTCTACTATTTTGACTAACTGTCGGACCACTGACATCACCCCTTTCTCTAACTCTTTCATTAAGTCCTAATTACGGAGACAACAATGAGATGTGAGGTCCTGTCTTTAATGTCACCCCTGTCGATGGTGACTTGACTGTAAGAATTTACAATACACTTTTTACCCTAGGAATAAACCGTGTCCGGATCACGGTTTCTGTACTACCCGTCGCGATGGTATACCTTGACATCTCAGTTTCTTCGTTAGTTATATCAGACTAAGTTTTCTCTGAATACTACAACAGTTAAATTGGTACTACAGGAGTCCTTTTTTTTTTTTTCATGTGGTCGTCAGATGATTTAAGATTGAACTAGACACATTCATCTTCTCATGATCCAGGCCACTTGTCTTCAGATTGCACTTAGTTGTATGAACATGTATGTCGATAAATGGTTCCACTGTCATGAAAACCCTCTCACTTCATTAGTCTGAAAACCCCTAGTGACCCCTACAGTCGAGGTTTCCCTGTGATTGGACCTCTAGGGTTTGTAGTTACACCAGGAGGTCAGTTTCATCCCCAGTACTTTCGTTACCTTAACATCGAGTTCTGTGAAGTCTCAACCTAGGCACCCAGACACTGGGGTAATACATCAATGAAGGGAATAAGATCTTATATATTGACCTTCTTTGTAAGCAACTGACCTTCTTAGAGGTTGAACATTATTAAGGTGGAAGACTTAGTGTCTCTTTTGTTGAATAACAGAAAAGATCATTACGATCGTAAAAAGAAAACAGACGTCCAACGGTCAAAAACGATTCACCATGAGAAATAAAATTTCGTGTGTTATTATAAAGTACACTTTTGAATTTACAAAAAGTAAAATTTTATATAGTATTTAGTACCCTTTATACATTGGTATATAAATACGTTTTTATTCTCGAGTATGAAATAAGTTGGTTTTATTTCTGAATGATAAGTGTAGTTTCGTAACTTGTACATACACACATATACATGTATGTACATATGTTGATCTCTTTATATCCCAAGTATTTTAGTGTATAATTGAATAAGTTTTCCTTATGGGATGTATAATAAACTTCTCAGGGTGAACAGTAACTATTTTTGAAACCCCTTTAATTTTAATGGAGATGAACAATACTTTTACTTAACTACCGTTATGGACTAATCTGACTTTTAAATATTCAACAAAGATATTGGGTAAAGAAGAAATCTCAATTATGATTTTTTACTTAACACTCACGACGAAAGAAACTTTCCACTTTTTTTACAAGTCAGTTCTCTCATAAATGTTTAGGACTCATAATAAATTTATAATCGTACAAACCATGGGTTTGATTTAATGTCGAGTCTGTTCCCTGACTTTTAAGTCCAAATAATAAGTGAAATAATTTTATATTGGTGTTGTGAACAAAGATGTATTCCGATATAATATCGGTAGTAATATTAATTATTATTGTTACTTTTATTATATCGGTGTAACATAAAATTTAAAAAGTGATCTGTTATCCAGAATACCGATTATTAGTAAATATAAATGTGACTTTTTAAAAAATACCTTATCAAGTCTCACCAAAAACTTATCTTCGAGTAATTAGAAAAGTTGTTCAATCAACCTTTCAACAGTAGGGTTAAGTTTTCTACCTTTTTAATATAGTGTCTTTCCAGTCTATATGGAAACGAACAGGTTATAATATCTTCATTTGGTTTAAAGACTCTGGAGAAAAGGTGGGGAAATAGATTGATGACCTAGTTACATTAAAACCAGGTACAACACCAAACTGGTAGTCGGATTTCATAAAATTCCGACTGGAGAGACGATAATGAAAATGTCTCGATATTTGTGTCTTCTTTTATTGTTAAAAAGTAGATGTCCATGGTATGGTTTTTTCTTCTTGTATTAATGAAATATAAAGATCACAAAAGAAAAAAATTAAAATAATCCTTATAAATTGTTACCAACAGTAATTAATTTTTTTTATTTATAGATTATGAATTATTGTCACTTTACGTAGTACTAGTTTAAATACGACTTTATTTGTTCGTTATAAAAGTCCCGAAGTAAACGTGCATTTACATAAATTATCCTCAGTCAATTTCCTTTGTTCTTGAGTTGAAAATCATTAAGGGTCGTGTCGTTTAATCTATCGGTCGTCTTTTAAATTTTTTTTCTTTACAAAGTCATTTGTACTGAATTCCCTCCTTCCTCTT
The DNA here is from genome assembly GCA_006410555.1 of Capra ibex. Taxonomy (NCBI): domain Eukaryota; kingdom Metazoa; phylum Chordata; class Mammalia; order Artiodactyla; family Bovidae; genus Capra; species Capra ibex. The sequence continues at coordinate 45,623,975 of SJYO01040405.1, read as the reverse complement.
TAACTTTTCGTTCGTATATTAAATATAGGTTTCTGCAAAAGAACAAATAAAATTATTTTAGTTATATTAAAGTTTCTAAATAGACTACTATACATTGAAATTTTCTTCCGTCTTTTGTCGTTAACAGCAGAAAAGTTTTCTTTTATATGTCACTTATACTTAATTCGTTTGAGGTCCTCTACCACTTCCTAGTCTTTTGGACCGCACGACGACAGGTACCCCAGTGTTTCTTAACCTGTGTTGACCGGGTGACTTGTTACTACTTAATTCATGGTAACTAAAAGGTTTTATTTTGTTAAAGTCCTTAAAAGGGAGAAACAGACCATAGTAAACCACACGGTTCTAATCCCAAATATACCAAAACGAAGTTGACATTTTCACTGGAGTTTTTACCGTAGTTAAGTATTATAATATATAAAGATAAAACCTTATTAAACCAATGACTTTCACTTTCAGTGAGTCAACATAGACTGAGAAACGTTGGGGTACCTAATATATCAGGTACCTTAAGAGGTCTGGTCATATGACCTCACCCATCGACACGGGAAGAGGTCCCCTAGAAGGGTTGGGTCCCTAGCTTGGGGTCCAGAGGGTGTAACGTCCGTCTAAGAAATAGTCAACTCGGTGGTGTCCCTTCGGGACGAATCGATGGCTCTAAGATTTTTTCTTACTCAAAAGAATTTGTTTGGGTAGAAATGAGTAAAATCAAACAGACAAAGTTTATAAGTTTATATAATATTTTTAGATTACGTTAAAAACCAAAAATATTAAGTTACTTTAAGTTTCTAGGATTGGTGATTTTATCATCCATTTTACCATTAGTATTTAAACAAATCCTTCAAAGTAAAACTTCAATATGAAAGAAATAGAATTTTACGAGAAAATTTTAGTTTCACAGTTTGTACAAATAACATGGAATGAAAGACATATGATCTTCTGAATTTTTTTTTCTTTTCTTTTTGGTTTCTTTAATGGGAAGAGCGATTCAAGTCAATAATGTAGAAATGGGGATTGAGATTTCAGACTCTTAAGTTACTTATATATTTACTGACTTCGTTTCCTCTCTGTACGAGATACCTACAGGTTTTTAAGTCTTTTGGTAGTACTACGTAATTCCTTTACTCTCTTCTTTGTATTTTAATAAAACTACGGTAATATAAAAAAATTATACAGGAGGTTTATTAATAAAAACTCCGTTAAGTCCACATGACCTGTACAATCATTTCTTGCCCCGAGTAAGTTTTCATATTATATTTAATTAGATGTTAGACAAACGTTATACGAAAATTCATAAAATTTTTATATACATACACTCTATATACCCATAAATTACAGTATACCAACAAATTTTCGTTAATATGAAGTCTCAATAAAAAGAAATACAAATTCTTGTAACACATATATTATAATTTTCTATAATAAAAGTCTATGTTTGTTATTACGATTTATATTATTAGAATAAATCAATATGTGTACAAGTAATAGACTATAGGTCCGTAGTCAAAACAAATCGAAAACGGAAAAACAGTTCGAACAAGTATTAAAACCCCTACCTAAAAAAAGTCTTAAAAAATATAAGAGTGAGAATGAATTTGGAAAATAATTACAAATAATAAAACGGTAGTAAAGTAAAAGTTTGGAATGTTCATAATTTTATACATTCTAGACAGAATTTTAGTTTGTAGAATGAAAATTTCTTGGAATTAAAGAGAACCACCAAATTCGTAATGAAAATTTGATGAGTCCTCATATTTAGCATAGGAAACATGTATAGCTCGTCAAAGTACATATAATTTCGTCAAATGATTTTTCAATTACTAAGACTATAGCTCCTTTATCACACGAAAAATAGTTGGAAGGAATTGACAATTTTAAAATAAACCGAATACCTCACGTACTCTTTTTATGGGAGTGTTAAAGAGAAAGTAAAATTCTTATAACTCTAAAATGATTCGACTGGGTTACTTATTACCAGGAAAACCATGATATTTTTCGTGAAAATTAAAAATTTTGTATAAGTTGTAGAGAAAATACGAAAGGTGACTAGTTTTCTGTCTCACTAAAAAGTTTTGAAAGTTTTCACATATAGTCACAGACCACTATATATGACACTCACGGACCAGAGTAAAACTAAATCACTAAGTACTTTGAGATCTCTGTACTTTCAAGACTACTCAGTGGTGCATGGGTTACGATTATAAAGACTTGTTGAAGGTTTCGTATTTCGATAGACATTTACATTAAGAACTCTTGATCCTACTGATCTAAAACGACTTATATCCTTTCAGTGTTCTTCTTTTTAAGACCTCAGTAGATTTCTTATGACCCCACATACTTTTCGATATGTAAGGACCCTGGTCTCAGTCTGAAGAGTTGAACCTAAGAATTTCTCTTTGGTAAATAATTTTGGAACAAGTACTCTTCGACGACGACGACGACGACGACGATTCAGCGAAGTCAGCACAGGCTGAGACACGCTGGGGTGTCTGCAGTCGGGTGGTCCGAGGCGGAAGGGACCCTAAGAGGTCCGTTCTTGTGACCTCACCCAACGGTAAAGGAAAAGGTTACATACTTTCACTTTTCACTTTAATTTCAGTGAGTCAGTACAGACTGAGAATCGCTGGGGTACCTGACGTCGGATGGTCTGAGGAGGCAGGTACCTTAAAAGGTCCGTTCTCATGACCTCACCCCACGGTAACGGAAGAGGCGTACTCTTCGATTATGTTCGATTGAGATCTTTTTTCTTAACTTGGAAAATAACAGTCGAATTTTTAGTAAGGATTTAATCGGCATAGTCCGGAAGGACCGTCGACAGTGAGAAGTGGTCATGATAAACGTCTGAAATTATTTTTTACATAAGTACTTACTTTAAATCAACCTAGTTTAAATCTCATATAAAAAATTTCAGTATAAATTTACGAAATTTTTATTGACTAATGAACCTTCTTTAATTTTATGTATATTCATACACACACACACGAGTGTACACACGTGTATACAATATATACGAGGGAAGTTCGTATTTCTTTAACATACCGACGAGTGGACTCGTACGGTGAAAAATCAATTGAGTTCTACAAGAGAGAAAAGAGTAACTGCTACTAATATTTATCGAGTCAAAAAGAAGGTGTAGGGTAGAACGAGAACATTCGGACTCTTACTAGTGTTTTTAAAATGTTTCAACTGATAAGACTCCTTATTAGACTTAACTCTATATGAGCTCATCCACTTATATGAGGAAGTCACTACCAAGTGTCTCTTTACTTTACTGATCGGGTTTCAGTGTCGTTTTAACTATCACATATCAAATTTAAGACGAAAAAGTTTTTTCTTATAATCTTATAGACCTGTATTCTATACACATTAAAATCTCTCCTACTTTGTAAATAGAATTCTTCATAAAAGGATTGTTTAAGGTCATTAATACTAGGTTTAAAAACAATAATCATAAAGTACACAAGTCTTACCTGTTCTATATAAAGGACGAGAGATAAAGACAGAGACTCGTGTATATGAATTAAAGTATTATGTTTGTGTATGTGTGTGTGTGTGTGTTCGTATTTATCTGAGAAATTTATATGTTTCATATCAAAGTTAACGTTGAAAAATTATACTGTGTCATCATCAGTCGGTTGTTTTAATTGAAACAAAAGAAATCGAAGTATCTTTCCCATAATTTGAGCCACTAAGACTCGGACAAAGTGAGTCTTAGGACAAACTTATATAATACTTAAAAGCGAGGACCTTTAATTAAGTTGTATGAAGTTTTACAGTTAAAGATGTCACTTCTTTCTTCAATTATAAGGGGAAATTTAGTCATCAAAACTGGACTGAATTATGTAAGTTATTTATATGTAATAATCTTTACCAGATGTGATGGGTGACGTGTCGTCACTTTCTTTAATATATTCGGGTTTCCTGTTAGTTATGTCAAAATAAAATTTCTCATATTGGTTTTATAATTTATAAACCTTTTATATATGGATTACAGTAGATATAACGGTAAAAAGATTACCGTCGTGACAATCGTAATACCCTAGTAATTTGAAATATAAAGTTAATGAAGAGAAAATTTTGTAAGACTTTACGTCCTAGAGAGATCTCTGGTGTAAATAAGTACAATGCCAAAATGATTAAAGTCGATAAAATTAAGTTTTCTGTTTGAGAGAACCAAATATAAGTACTACTAATAAACATATTTTTGGAAACGATAAAAGACAACTATTTTGTATAGGACCTTCTGGGTCCATAAGTTTTAAAACAAAACATATTAGAAATTCATTTTAAAACCATGCACCTTACTTCATTGAAATATTAAAACATTAGAAAAATGCGTTATTTCGATGGATAGGTTTCAAAGTGTTCGATAAAAGTTTTCATTCATAAACATCAAAAGAGACAGTTTCTGTGATTCGAAATCTGAAGAAACTTGTGTACAAGCCTTGTTCAACTTATTAAGTCAAGTTGGTTCTTGTGACTAGGTGAGTTCCATACTAACTCTACTTAGATAGTCTCAAAACGGTATACAGAAATTAATAAGTAAAGATAGATGAAATAAGAAAATATCTATATTCTTTCAAATTGACAAATTTAATAATATTATAAGAAGTCTAAGAATGGTATATTACACGTGAACCTGGAAATTTTAAGTATTTCTTGTCTTGGTTTTAATAAATTAATAAATAAAATCTCTAGTATACGGTATATACACGTCACCCAGTATCTATAATAAGATTCCTCCTTACAATTATAAAAATAAAAGAAGAATTTCTCTTACCTGTTTTAATTATAAAATTGGTATAAATCTGATACTATTAACTACCATTGTAGTTGATACATTCATTTTAAAAGTTAAATTACGTTTAAAAAGTTCCGTGATAGAATCTTTAATCGTGAATCACGATACAAAAGATCAATTTATAAATACCGAAATAATTCATTAAATTACAAAACTTATTGTTTCGAATGGAGTTTTTTTATATGGTATTTACAATTCTAAGAGATAAAAAGCTTCAATAACTATACACTCCAAACAGTTTTGTGGTGGTCTGGATTTGAGTTCCTTGTAGGTGACAGGATTTTACGGTATTTGAACCCGTTTAGTGTAGAGAGAGAACCGAAGTAAGACATCTCGTCAAAAAAGTTGTTCTCTTTAAAATGAGACCCAACTATATCTTCATGTGACTTTTAATAACAAAAGTATTGTGAAAGATTCTTAGATGAAAAGGAGTCAAGAATAAAGGTAGACGTTGATATTATTTGGCCCGCTCCTCCTCACCGTCAACGAGACAAACAAAGACACATAAACACAAAGTTTTGTTTAATTATAAGTAAAGTCACATCAAAACAACTTGGGGTACGTGAGTTTTCACGTCAATTACTAGAGTCTACATATCGAATGGTAAAAGATGAAATTCTCAAACTAGATAAAGTCATCCCGATGGTAAAGTTAACTTGTAGAAGTAATGTTACAAATCAATTTAAAAAGTAATGAATGACGACATTGTGGTGTGGGTAGGGGTTGTTACAATGGCGCTAAAGTACTGGTATTTGTGTTGAGATGCCTTGTGTATATTATAGTTTTGCGCAAAATTTTGTGTAAAGATTCTTCACTTTATACAAAAATAAAGCAAAGTTAGTACCATTACGGACACCAGAAATTTCCTACCAGGGACCCTGAATTCTGGAGACCTTTTCAAAATCTTGGTGACAAAACTTTACGATAGAGAAATTCTTAGAAAGGACCGCTAAGAAAATTTATTTTTAGTGGTACGATTATGTTTGCGTTTCTCTTTTACTTTCTTACCTTGACCTAAAATTAAAAGAAAAATGTAATGATCAGAAGTCCTCCTAGAGTTTTATGTTCGGTTTAGATCTTATTTTATCTTACTTGAAAGAAATGATTATAAGTCTTTATAAAGTATTTATGATGGAACGTTATTTTTGTAGCTCTGAACGATCTAAAAATATATTGTAAAACATAAGAGAAATTAAAAATTCCTGTTAAAGAATATATCCAAAGAGAATCCCTAAATAATAGTCCCTAATCAAAAGAATAAATGTTAGTATATATTCTCCTCTTTTATTTAAAACACTTCTTATCGAATTGTAAAGTTTAATGTGACTCAACCTCTATTAAAGTTTAAGTCACGAAACAGACTTTTGTAAAATTAATCAAGAATTCAAACCGAATACCTCTCTAAACCTTATATCTAGTATTTTCTCGTTTAATGTAAAAAGTTGTGAGTACGGCGACGACGACGATTCAGCGGAGTATTGACCATAATTTGTCCCGTTTCAGAAGTTTACGAACAATTTTGAAAGAAAACTCTTTCATTAGTACATTTTAACCTATCATTCTACTGTGTCTCGGTCTTGAAATGGAGAGAAATGATTAAATAAGATCATTGTTCCGGAACCGTCAGAGTGTTAGAAACGTGAAAAATTAATTAAAATGGTTTATTTCTTATTAACCGTAGGTGGTAATGAATAATTGTTCAACCTTTAAACACTGATAAAAAGAAGAGATTTATGTAAGGATAGACACTAGAAATTTTATGTGACTGAGGTTTGAATAAGAGTACTTTTATCATATTGTGCTTTGTGGAAGTAAACTCTACTAACAATGTCTTTCCCTTTTATGAGTCTTGGGTTTAGAGAGAAAAAAATAAATATTTATAAACGTAGTGAATCAAAACCTAATCACATTGTTCTTACGTGTAATACAGAAACCCCTACTGTTGTTGTGACTGTTTGTCAGGGACAATACGAACAGTAATACAATAACGATTTAGTGGGTGTTATAGTACTGGACTAAAATCAATGGTCCCTTTTCGGTTTTGCACCTTAAATTCAAAGTAAGACTAATGTATGTATATCGGTCGTGAATTTTTTGGAAACTTTTACTAGATACAGGTTACCACAATTTTTTTTTTTTTTCCTTTCCTCCTTCATTCCTTCTTTTCTTTCCTTCCTTTCCTCTTTCCTCCCTTCTTTCCGTCATTCCTTCCTTTCTTCCCTTTTTTCTGTAGAAAATCACGGAATTATGTTAATGTGTTATCCGGACTGTAAGAGATACGACCATATTATTGGTTCACCGTTCATTGTATCTTTGTCAATAGGGACACTCTAGGGACAACGTACGAAATTAATTTTCATTTTTTATATGTTGTTTTAGTTGGGAACCTATTTAACGAGAAACCAAATTTAGAAGTAATGGAGGACCTTAAAACCATTTTAGTGAAACAAAAATTTAATTCGGTCGGGGAGGAAATGATCTAATGTTTCAGTTTGTTGTTTTTTTGTCTGTATTTAAAATCCTACTTTTCTCAAAACAAACACACATACACACAGACATTCAGGTTGGGGATATGTGTTGGACAACTTTTTTTTTTTTTTTTTTGTCTACGAAATTGTATCACGAAATAAGGTTGAATTAGAGTAGGAACTTACTTGAAGGAAGTTCAAAGTTGGTAAATTCCTTTTTCTTTTTCTCGTCAGTTAAAGGAGCACCAACATTAAATTAATTCATTGGAAAGTGTGACTCGTTTTGGGTTTTCGTTTTCCCAGTAATTAGAAAGATCACTAATCTCTGTGGAGATCTCGAAGTTTGTAAATGGAGAGGAAGGGGCGTCACCTTTACGAAAATCCTCCTAGTACCAAGTATGGAGTGTAAGGGACCTCGGTCTCTACCATATACACGTCCCGGGTCTAGGTAATTGGCTATATAGGTACCAGAGTCTCAAACATCCGAACATCAGGTGTATTATGAGGACATTTCCCCTTAAGTAAACAGAGAGTCTGAGAGACCAGAAAAAGGCGGCGGAGAAGTATTCTCTCACAACGACTTCAACAAAGTACGACCGACCCATCGCAAAGGTTCTGTGTATCTAATGGTTCTCCTAGTATCGGTGGCTTTCTTTCTCTCGGTGCGAGGGACGTTATTAAAACACCTTACTTTGTACGAGTATGAGAACGAGACACGGTCCTTAGACTTTGGGACCCCTTCCCGAACCACAAAGTTCCCACCTGGCCGATCCTAGTCTAAAGTTCCAACATCCAAATCCCTATTAGTCTCCGAAGACCCCTCAAACCCCATGGTGCACACTAAAAAGACACAACTGGTGGACCTGAAGTCTCGTCTATAATATACAAAGGTGACGTAGTGATTGGAAAAGTGGAACCTACACGAATCCAGGACGTGTATAGTACCACGAAAGGAATAAAGGAAACTTTAAGAATTCGGTTATTTTATCTCCTGTTTACGAGGCTGACGTAAGGGTGTATAAGGGTCTGTTTCACTACCTATGATTACTATAGGTACGTAACTGTCAAAGGACACTCTACAACCATTCGAACAACCTTAGGTTTAAGTTAAAAACGTTTAATCCGTTTGTAAATTTACACGGGCCGAGTTAAGGAACCTATAGTAAGGGACTATTTAGGTTCAACACATTCCTTGAGGTTCAGGTACAGTTCGGAACCGATTACCTCGCTTAAGACAAGGTAACATTCATTTAACTTGCCTCCAACTTCTCTGCACCTTTTACTCGTTTCAACTAGAACCTTTTGACTAACACGAGGTTCACCTCGAGAAAATTGAAGTTTTCAGGTCGTTTTCGTAAAGCGCTATTCGAAGCTTCTGCTAATATTGGGTTTAGGTCTTTCAGTTCTAAAGCTGTCAGAACTTTTTGAGACTAACCATGTCAGAAATTACTCAATCTAGAGTTCACGTTTTACTATTCAAAGGCTTCCGGAAATTTAACAAGTCTAACGTTACAGACTTCGAATAACATCCTTTCCAGGTCTGACGCCTCTAACCCTTGGCCCACTTTACAAAATAACACGTCTATCCATTAAAACAACCTCGAATCTTAATTAAGAAAGTCAGATGCCTACGGAACTTTACGTAGAAGTAGGTGACTCGATTACATTAATACCAGTTCTATTTCGGTATATTCGACCAATTCCGACCGTTTGACTAACCTAAACTCAAAGACTTACGACAACTTGGAATTGCTATTCGGAACACTGGGAGGTCTTTACAAGAGTCCTTATAGACGTTTTCGCACTCTGAGTGTCATGTGTTAAAACGGTAGTGTAGACGTCAAGAAACCCGTTCGAGAGACTCGGGGGCACTCGTATTGTTCGTCGTCACATCCTTCATCGTGATCGTGGTGTGCGTACGGAGAGTCGACGCATTAATTTACCTTTGGATGTTATAATTTTTCTTCTGTTTACGTGTAACATTTCGATAATTACATTTAGTGGTGCTCGAATGGTTATAGTCCCCGTAGAGTAGATCACATCATTGCCTTGTCAACTAAATTCTTGTTACATAAACTGTGAATTTCGGAATAAAAGAAGTTATAACGGACGAATGATAAATCCAAAGTACGAAAGAAAGAACTAAAGGTTTCTTGATTCTTGTCGAAGGACTCAAAGTCCTCAAGTATACGTATAGTTGTGACCTTTTGTAGGTAGGATAGAATAGTGTATTACTGTTGTAAATTATTGTAGATACAAACCGATCAGTGAGACAACCTATAGTCATAGTTTTCCTTCTTATAATTCAGAAGAACATTGCCCTTTTTACACTGAATGATTCGGGATATGAAGATGTAGAAAGAATCAACTCGTTTCTCCGACACAAAACCGTTTCCTCGAAGTCATTTGACAGTTCCATTGGGTTCAAAAGGGTCGAACTTTAACGTAGGGACAACGTATTACTACATTGGTATATCCTCGAGACTATTTTGTCGTGACCCTGGTCATATGTGTTGTTTACTTCGTACCATACGTCTGATCATTGTCGCCCCTCATGACAGTTACATAATTATTCGTATCTTCGAGAGTTGTAAGTCCTTCTCTAAGGATGATTCCAAGAGGATAGGTCGCTAGTGGTCGACTCTCAGGATTGATGACTATCGTGTCTTACGAGGTTTCAATACTAATAGTTTAAAGATAATTTATAAACGTGTTTTATGTTTTATTAGAACACTTCATAAACAACAAAAAGAATATATGAATTGTATCAACGAAAAGGTTTAAAACTCCTATTTGTTTCTCTCTTTGTCGTCTGATGATTGGAGAGGGTAGGGTTTGACGAGTTTAAAGAGTGACTGAAAAAAAGAGGGGATGGAGGTAATTGAAGTCTTTTAGACATTTCAACGTTAGATAACCGTGACTATGACGTAAAGGTTCAGTATCGTACAATTCCCTGAAGAAAGGAGACAGTTGTCATCTAAATAATAAAAAATCACCACTCTTTTTTTTCATGGAACACGACGTCATAATTAGAATTTATAAGTACAAAAATTTGTTGTCCGTTAGTCGGGTTAAGAATTAAATTCTTTTCTTTGAGACAATGAGTTGCTTAATTAAAAAAAAAAATTAGAGTTTGGGGTAGAACGAGAGACAGGAGAACGGTCGATGTCTGAGTAACTTTATGTAAGGTCGAGAGGGTCTGTCCTCTTTCCCCACCCCCCCACCCCCCTTCGGCCGGTGTGAACTTTTTTATTCTGACCGTTTACTGACGACCTATAAACCTTCGACACAACTCATAAGTAGGAGTTTCTATTTTTGTTCGGGAACACGCTGGAGACTATTTCATTACTGGGGTGGGGATGTGTGTGCGTCATTTCACAACTGTTAGAAGGACTGTCGTTGGTCTTTATGTTCGTACTAATTATAATAGTTCTTTATCTTCGTTTATATAGTAAATAGAGTACGAGTTAAGGGTTCGTTCCTATACGTATACCTTCTCTGTCAGTATTTCTTTAAAGAGGTCTCAGATTCAGGCACAATACGTAAATGTCAAATTTTTTTATTTCCTTTTACTAGATTTTTATATTATCGTTGATATCACTCAGTTGACCGTTTGAGGTTCCGACGGCGAAAAACGGACAAAACTACAAAAAATAGTCGATTACGGTGCTGACTCTTATCCTTCGGCTCTCCTAGTCGAAACGATTCTTTCTTTGTTGTTTTCAAGTGAATGGGTAGGAAACAGTAGGTTTTGCCAAGGGGGGAGAGAGTCGCAAGAAGAATAAACCAGAGAGCACGACTTTGGTGGTGGTGGAAGTACTGTGTCACGCCGACAGTAAGTGTGTTAAGACTAGGGCGTACACTCGATCATCGGGGTGTGTTTGAAGGGGCCTCTCCTGTCTGTTTTTATATATATACATACATGTACTTTTTTTTAAGTCGTACCCCACCCTACCCCCCGTCCCTCCACCTTCGTCATCCCCCCACCCCCTCCCGGAGATCCGAGACTCGTAGTAACACATTAAGTGGTCTCTAGGTAGTCGTCATTAACCGTTAGACACGTTTTCTCGATGTCGGGTAGAGTTTCCATTGGTTGAAGAGACATTTTTCTCTCCTCTTTTTTTTTTTTCTTTTTCTTTTTCTTTTAGAAGTCTTATGGACCGTAAGGAATAACACGACCGAAAACGGTAAGGGTCTATTTCGTTAAGTAGGAGACCTAAAAGTCAAGAAGGTCGTTCATCCGGAGGACACGACATACTCTGGGGTCAAATTTTCGATACGTCCGATCCAAATAGGTAAATCGACCAGTCCAAATTTCACAAAACATCGACACGACTCTCCGTCGGGAACAGATTAAGTCTTCCGAAAGGTCTCTGACTACTACGAGTCTCGAACAACCACGATTACGAACTCAAACACTATGTGACTCACGGGAGGCGACCTCTTTTGTCTAACGTGTAATTTCTGCCCTTGTTCACTCGGACAGTCACCACACGTCGGAAGGGAGAGAGTCTTTCCCTTTAATTTCCATGTCCTAGTGAAAAAAAAAGGGGAGACTATTATATATAATACTTTCCAAATACGGTTTCTCGAAATAAGTCACTATAGTTTATAATTCTATTTATGACGGAGAGATTTATAATTCCTTAATCATCAAAAATCAATGAAACTGAACTAAAAAAAAGATATACATAGTGTCCCCTATATTTAAAAAATTGTCATCTTTATTAAATAAAAAATAAAAACAACTACAACCAAACAAAATAAATGTGTAAAAAACTCGTTTGGTGTTTTTATTTATCAGAAAAAAATCAACTTAATGTAAATAAAAATAAGTTATTGAAGTAAGTCGGACAACAAGTCATAGATATAAAGGTAATGAAAGAAACAACAAGTATACCTGTCTATTAAGTTGTCTTTTTTGTCGGATTTGACTTAGAGTAATCGGTATATACGTTTTAAGATTACGTATTCCGGACTTTAATTATCTCTGGAAAGGAAATTCTTAGTAAGTATGAGTTCCTTTTTATAGTGAAAGTTTCTGTCAATGTAATTTTTTTTAATCTAGATTAAAAATTTAAAGGTTAAAAACCATTATTTTATATAAGAATTAAAACGTACAAATAATTTATCCGATCTAGTAATGAAAGTTTTCACATTTTAAAATCGGAATTTTGTCAGAAAAAATTTTTGATATAATGGTTTACACGTCTATTGATTCTCTCTACTTTAAAATCTTTTCTCTTCTTAAGGTCGAACTGTAACAATAACGTTAGTGAAAAATTTTTTGAATAGATGTAGATATTACGTTCAAAGGGATTCTTAGTCAATATTACCTGTTACGGTCTTTTTGGTTTGGTAACGACATCAAGAGATTTTAAACGTCTTATAAGAGTCTTAATACCCCTATTTACTATATTGTGGACTTTATACATAAAAAATTTGATGTGTGAAAGGAATTGAATATGATTTGAAACTTTTTTTTATCACATTGAGTAGTAAAGGTAAAACAAAGATAACAAATAAGATTTTAGAAGACCGTCTATTATTAAAATCCTTCTTAGATCTTATAACTGGGTTGTGTTTTATCTCTGACGATCTATTGTAACGATTTGATTAAATCGTCCATACTCTTCAGATTTACTTAAAATGTATTTATATATATTAACAATATCTAGTAACTTTTACCTATCGAAATTTTTATCAGAAACTAAAATTCAACAGTCAGTTTTATAATCATTCCCTACGAATAATATACTTATCATATATAATAAATTAGGTCTAAATACTCGTTCGTTATAATCCGGTACTGGATTAATGTTTCTAAAGAGTTCCTTGTTTATTTAGGAAAAAAGTAATTGATTTTGAATTTAAGGATAAAATCTTTACATATGGAAACCAAATTCCGAATTATGAATAATTTTACGTTTACTTGTGACTTTCCATCTAACTACTTTTAATATACGGAAAGATTCTTTTAGTTGTATCTACTATGTGTATATTAAACAAATATCATCACACCAAATGTATCCTTATGTTTGAAGTAGATTTATGAGTTACTGTCTCCTAGTCAAGTCTTTTCAATTGTATAAGTACTTAATCTTATGTACGATGGTAACTTAAACTTTGTCAAACATAAACGATTCTCCTTTACTACCGGTGTTACATACTTTATTCTTCTCGTCCCCGTCTCTTGTGTTCGTGCCTCCTATTACAATCCCTAAAATAAAAACATGGGTAAAAAATAAACGTATCCGTGTTTTATTTCGTCTAAAAGGACCCTTTAATTAAAAAACGAAACAAAATAACAAATACTAAAAAGTAGATAAACATAAAAGATAAAAAAATTATATTACTTATACAACATGGACTCTACACATCTATACACATACACACATATTTAAAAAGAAACAAACTTACTTTCTCTACTCTTGTCAAAACTATCATCTGTCCTTTTTTTAGAGTGCTACAATGGGTGTAAATACTACATTATTAGTCGGTTTTACATTCAAAACAAACTTCATGATTCTAGATTATACACATAAAAGGTTTCCTCTATGATCTGGTATCCACCTTAAATATTTGTTGGAACAGTTTAAGTCAATGTCAAGATAACCTGTGTGACACTCCTGTAATTTCCCGTCTCTCTCTACTCTCATTTCTTTCCTATAATGTATCTTCTAAAGAAACCTTTCTCGAAGAGACATAATGGTGGAGATGTACAAGTGTTCTGTGTTTTTACATGTGTGTGTGTGTGTGTGTGTGTGTGGGAGTGGGTTTTCTTCCACCCTCCCGACAGTCAACGGGAGTCGAATTGACATCCCGTTCCCTGAAGAGGTCCGATAAACCTCTCAAACTATACAGAAAGAGAGTCACTTAGGTCGTGCTATTTTACCTTGGACTGAGGCCAGACTCTTCAGGTCTTCTATTTTTTACCAAAAAGGTTTCGTTTCTTCTCGATTTAATCATAACCCTAACTGAAAGTGAAAGTCTCAAACCTATTTTTATACATGTTTATGAAAGGTACCTTCTCTCTACCCAATACTCTCTCTCCTCTTTCTGATAATGTTCGGTAAAATTTAGGACCATTATTGGGGTTGTCTTACTTTGACACATTCGCGTAATAGGTTTTCACTTTCACTTTCAGTGAGTGAGGACACACACTGAGGAACGTTGGGGTACCTGATATGTCAGGTACCTTAAGAAGTCCGGTCTTATGACTTCACCCATCGACAAGGGAAGAGGTCCCCTAGAAAGGTTGGGTCCATAGCTTGGGTCCAGAGGACTTGATGTCCGTCTAAGAAGTGGTCGACTTCTCGGTCCCTAAGAAATAGTCGACTCGATGGTCCCTTCGGGTATAATAGGTTTATTATCCGTTTATTTTTTCTTTTTCTTTAGTTAGTTCAAACTTTGCCGTGGTTTGTGTACTTCTTTTTTTACAGTAGGAATAGAACCCTTTAAAATTTTCAATAAGAATTACTCCGATAATTTCTAGATAGTTACACAGGTACTTTTTTTAATCATGAAAACTGGAGACGATCCGGGTTTCTAGTTGTTGAAAAAGTGTTAACATGGTCAGTTGATCTTTCAAAGGACCCTGCTAACCTTTGTCGTCATTCATTCTGTCTTCACCCTTCTCCATTCGTTCTCACTCGCTTCGACTGAAGTGAAGGAGAAAAAAAACCCCATCGTCTACCGAGTAGACGTTCACCCGGAGGTCCCCTTGTCCTTTTTTTACGAATTCGAAATACACTTTATACTCCATAATTAATCATACTACCTGTTATAAAATTAAATGACTTAACTCTGTAATACTTGAGTCGTATATTATCCTTTAAAACAATGGTACATCTCTTAAATCAGTGAAGTAAAATATTAAACTTTAACTGTAAAAGTGTCTCCTTTAGTCGTTTTTGATTTTAAATTCCGTACTAGAAGACAAAACAACTTACAGATCTTTCATTGCCTTTTTTTATAATCATAATGTCTAATTTTAATTTTCACGTGACATAGATATCGGTAAATTAATTTTTATCGTGTGTTTAACTCTGTGTAAAAAAAGGTCATGAACTTTTCAACTAACTCGTTTCTTTAATGAGTACGGTAACTGTTCACTTTATGGTTATATACGGGTTATTCAGGTCATATACAATAAAGTGAAAGCAGAATGAGTAATTATATAACCTGTCATATGTACAACCTGTGTAAAGAATGTGTGTGTGTTACGTGTGTGTATAACTTTTACAAATCTTTATTAAATGATTAGTTCAATGTAAAAATAATACATATATTAAGTTTAAGTTGGACTTCTTCTTGGAACTCAGTAGAAAAGTTTGACTTACTGGAAAAGATGAAAAAGTTAAATGAGTAGGATTAAATTATCATAGAGAAAGAATTATCATCACTATTAATGACTGAACAATTTTTAAAATTCTTTTTATTGTAGAATAACGTACACAAATCGACTTAAACCCTTAGAATTACAGGTATGAGTTTCGGAAATTAGAGTCACACATTTAATTCTATTACAAGTGTAACAATTATATCAGTGTCGTTTTTGACATGATTTTATATCTATGTATTTAACCTGATGAAAGATACAGAATAAAATAATTGGTCATTCGATTGAATAGTTTTCTCTTTTTATTCAACTATTAGATACTATCCTATATTAATCCATCTATTACTACTTGTTACTTTACTCCAAACTCCACGTACCTTTAACCTAAACTTTAGTTATTTTCGACTTCACTCATATATTAAATACCCGAAGGGACCACTGAGTCTACCATTTCTTAGACGTACGTTACGTCCTCTGGGTCCAAGTCAGGGACCCAACCCTCCTAGGGGACCTCTTCCCTCACTGTTAGGTGAGGTCATAGGAACGGACCTCTTGAGTCATCTGTCTTCTCAGACCACTAATATCTAATACCATGTACAATCATTTACTTTTGACATCATTTCCTAGACGAACGTTACGTTCTCTTCGACCAAGCTAGGGGTCCAACCCTTCTAGGGGACCTCTTCCTTTACCGTTCGTAAGGTTGTAAGAACGGACCCTTTAGACTACCTGTCCTTTCGGACTGTCTGATGTCAGGTACGCCAGTGTCTTCTCAGTCTGTTGCTGAATCGTTGATTTGTTGTTTACTTTTTTCTTCAATACTTCGTATTATCACCTTTTTGACCCTTTCCTTAGAAATTTTTAAAATAAAATTCCCTGAAAGTTTATTTTATGAAAGTATATAAAATGTCCTATTTAACTAAACATCCTGATTTACTTATTCTCCTCACTTGATCCATTTTTAATTCCTATCGTCTCTTTTGTTATTCTTTTATCAAACCCCTCTCCATTTACGAACCGTAACAAACTTATTTATTATTCTTTTTTGTTCGTTTGTTGTCTTTGTCTGAGTCTCTATTAAGTTATCATCTCAATAGTCTGTATCTGAATTTTTATTAACAACAATACTAGACTTTTTTTATTTAGTGTTCTACCTTCTAAAGTCGTCGATTTACTTTAAACATTTATTCAGAGTTTAGTTTTTAAATTTTGATTTTTACCTTATAGACTCTTATTAACTTTAATTATTGATAAATAAATTTACCTTTAACACGACTCGTTTTACCTTTTAATACATCCGTTGATGAAATTTGTTATCTTACCCTATAAGTCAAATCCCTCAAAGTTTATATATACTTAAAAAAAAGTGGTAGTGGGTATCTTTTACTATATAGAATGACTTAGTTTTTATGGAAAATATTTTGTTAAAAAGACTGAAAATTTTTAAACAAGATGTTATATTACTATCCCATGAATTAACTGAAGACACAAATGTCAAATTTGTTGTGACTAAACATGGATAACGATATATTTGATTTCAATTAGAAATTTCGGAAAAGTTTTAAAGTGTTTATCAATTGTAATCTCGAGACTTACGTTAAAATCGAGACTTACGTTGTAATCTCGAGTTCCGTTCACTTTACTGTAGTAAAAAAAGAAAAATTGGATTGTATTTGTAAAATAGTCAATGTCATCATCACAATGTTCTGATCGCCGTTTTAAGTAACCTTCAACGTGGAGTTTACATATTGATACCGGGTTAAACGGAGGTTCTAGACAAAAAGATTATTTTAAACTTCATTACTTTCTTTAGTGTGTTTTTAACGAATTTCTAAGAATAAATTTTTGAGTGTTAAAAATCGAAGTCACTATTAAAATTCTTTTTTATGTTTGGTATGTAGTTCTGAAACGGGTATACTATAAATTTTGACGAATATACTACGACACTTTCACGACGTGAGTTATACGGTCGTTTAAACCTTTTGAACTGTCACCGGTGTTCTGACCTTTTCCACTTAAAAGTAAGGTTAGGGATTCCTTCCGTTACGGTTTCTTATGAGTTTGATGACGTGTTAACGAGAGTACAGTGTGCGATCATTACTAGTTTTAAGAGGTTCGGTCCGAAGTCGTTATGCACTTGGTACTTGAAGGTCTACAAGTTCGACCAAAGTCTTTTCCGTCTCCTTGGTCTCTAGTTTAACGGTTGTAGGAGACCTAGCAGTTTTTTCGTTCTGTCAAGGTTTTTTTGTAGATAAAGACGAAATAACTGATACGGATTCGGAAACTGACACACCTAGTGTTATCTGATACTTTTGAGACTTTCTCTACCCTTATGGTCTGGTGGACTGGACGTAGAACTCTTCGGATATACGTCCAGTCCTTCGTTCTTAATATTGACCTGTACCTGTTGTCTGACCAAGGTTTATGCTTTTCCTCATGCAGTTCCGACATATAACAGTGGAATGAATAAATTGAATATACGTCTCATTTAGTACTCTTTGTGACCCGACCTTCTTCGTGTTCGACCTTAGTTCTAACGGTCCTCTTTATAATTACTGGAGTCTATACGTCAACTGTGGTGAGAATACCGTCTTTCACTTGTTCTTGATTTCTCGGAGAACTACTTTCACTTTCTCCTCTCATTTTTCAACCGAATTTCGAGTTGTAAGTCTTTTGTTTCTAATACCGTAGACCAGGGTAGTGAAGTACCCTTTATCTACTCCTTTATCACCTTTGTCACAGCCTGAAATAAAAAACCCCGAGGTTTTAGTGACGTCTACCACTAACGTCGGTACTTTAATTTTCTGTGAATGCGGAACCTTCCTTTCAATACTGGTTGGATCTATCGTATAAGTTTTCATCTCTGTAATGAAACGGTTGTTCCAGGCAGATCAACTCCGATACCAAAAAGGTCACCAGTACATACCTACACTCTCAGCCTGACACTTCTTTCGACTCGTGGCTTCTTAACTACGAAAACTTCACACCACAACCTCTTCTGAGAACTCTCAGGGAACCTGACGTTCCTCTAGGTTGGTCAGGTAAGATTTCCTCTAGTCAGGACCCACAAGAAACCTTCCTGACTACGATTTCGACTTTGAGGTTATGAAACCGGTGGAGTACGCTTCTCAACTGAGTAACCTTTTATGAGACTACGACCCTTCCTAACCCCCGTCCTCCTCTTCCCCTACTATCTCCTACTCTACCGACCTACCGTAGTGGATGAGCTACCTGTACTCAAACTCACTTGAGGTCCTCAACCACCACTTGTTCTTCCGGACGCACGACGTTAAGTACCCCAACGTTTCTCAGCCTGTACTGACTCGTTGACTTGACTCGAGTCGACTTGACTATAATATCTACTATATTGTACTATAGTCTTTAAGTCTTTTAGTTTAAATTTTTTACATTTTATATATCGGGATGATCCCTTTCTTTACATTTAATTTGGTTTGGAGTTTATATAACAGTCTATAATATAAAATTTAATATAAACATGTATAAAATATAAATAACAGTTCGAACATAGATATCAACAACAAATCAGTAACACAGTGTAGACTGACAACAATGGGGTACCTGACATCCGAAGAGACAGGTACCATAATAGTCCGTTCTTATGACCTCACACGACGGTAAAGAAAGACGTCCCCTAGAGGGGGTGGGTCTCTAGTATATGTACAGAGGACGTAACCGTCTACTTAAGAAATGTTTACTTGGTGGTCGTTTCGGGTGTGTCATCTAGATATTTAATCTTATAAAAATACATGAATCATCATTCATAGTTCTATATGTCTTTATTTACAAGGTTCGGAAATAGATCACAAAGGTAAGATTCTACAGAATTCTATTATCTTGTGTCAGCAGTTTGAATGTAACATTATAAGAATCTTTCTTTTCCCTTTTTTCAGTGTTTGATTTGAATATTTTCTCTATTAAAAAGGACTTACACAGTATAATTATTTTATAAACGTGAGTTATTCATGCTTTCTTTAAAAATAATGATTTCACTTTAACACAAGTAGACTAACTATTGTCAGTACGTCTTTTGATGTGATTATGAGTTTTTTCTTACTTCCAATATGTCTTTTCTTACTTAACTACTTATATATTGAAAAACCATTAAAGAAATACCGATATTAAGAGAAAAACGTTATGTATACTTAGTTTTCTATCTTCTACTAAAGTTTGTACACTCCTTAAGTAGGATTTGATACGGTTTAATTAAAGTCCATAGTCAGTTCAAAGACTTAAATAACGACTTTCTAGACCCTATGAAACATTTACTAAAACGGGACAGAAAGGACAGATGTTTTCGTGTAGGTTAGTCTGTAGACAATGTCCTATAACTAACTAATCTCATCCATAAAATGTGGCATTATTGGAAAGATAGACTTGGTACGACTATTTAGAGAAATGGAAAACGTAAAACACAAATAGAAGACATTCCTTCTCCTACTATAGTGTTTAAACCTTTCGTCTCCATAAAACTTTCAATTCATTAACTACTATCTTTTGTAAATTTCTGGATATTTTACAAATCAAGACGATATCATAACGTCCATCTTAAGTAAGGATATACGTACCATTTTTAACCTAAATGTTCATGATCACAAATAAACAAAGACGTGTAACAGGACTGTATAGATAGTTAATATAAAGCCATAAACAGTACCATAACGACAACAACTAAACCAGAACCTGAAGATGTTTCACACTAAATAGGAAAGGATCCTATTTAATTATGATTCTTTCCAACTTCCGTCTCCTTCCCCCGCTGTCTCTTACTCTAGTAGTCTACCGCAGTGGTTGATTTGTCTGTACTCGTTTGAGGTTCTCTATCTCTTTTGAGACCACGACGCGTCCGGAACAAATCTTCCTGTACGTGAGTAGAAGAGGACACTCTTGTTGTTTTAACGTTGAACGACGACTTTTTGGTAGGTGTCCTCTTACAACCTAGGGTGGTTTTTTCTATGGAGTGTAGGTTCCCGTTTCCTCTTCAGGATTGTTCTACCAACCCCCGTTTTAACGAAAATCTTAGTTTGGGATATGGACGGTCTCTACGAACCTCCCAAGTTAGTTTCGGAACACACGTGGTCCTGGGTCTCTAGGGAGTCTATGACTCGGTCTGGACGGAAACTCACAAACTTACAGAGGACGTCTTCGTGTCAGTCGTCACCGGACGGTGTCCCTATCCCCGAGACCGACGTCGTCTGAAGTCTGTACGTCGTACATCGTATTCGGGAGAATCCCCTCCAGCAGTAATCGGGGTGGTATCTCGACGACTCAACAACCTAGTATCTTTTTCGTTCTCTCAAGGTCCTTTATAGATGAAGACGAAATAATTGATACGTTTTCGGAAACTGACATACCTATTGGTGTTTGACGTCTTTTAAGAATTTCTCTATCCTTATGGTCTGATGGAATCGACGGAGGACTCTTTAGACATACGTCCAGTTCTTCGTTGTCAATCTTGGTCAGTACTTTGTTACCTGACCAAGGTTTAACCCTTTTCTCATGTAGTTCCTATATATAATAGTGGGACGAATAAATTGAATATACGTCTCATGTAGTACACTTTACGGCCCGACCTACTTCTTGTCAACCTTAGTTCTAACAACCTTCTTTACAGTTATTGGAGTCTATGTGTCTCCTGTTGTGGGAATATCGTCTCTCATTTCTCCTTGATCTCTCGGAGAACTACTTACACTTTCTCCTCTCACTTTTTAAACCGAATTTTGAGTTGTAAGTGTATTGATTCTAGTACCGTAGACGAGGATAGTGAAGTACCGTTTATCTACCCTTTTGTTACCTTTGCCACTGTCTGAAATAAAAGAACCCGAGGTTTTAATGACGTCTACCACTGACTTTGGTACTTTAATTTTCTACGAACGAAGAACCTTCTTTTCGACTGTTGGATCTGTCGTATAATTTTTCGTCTCTGTAATGAAAAGGTTGCTTCCAGGTAGATCAGTTTCGATGCCGAAAAAGTCATCAATACATACCTACAACTCAACCTGGTATTTCTTTCGACTCACAGTTTCTTAACTACGAAAACTTGACACCACAACCTCTTCTGATAACTCTCAGGGGATCTGACGTTCTTCTAGTTTGGTCAGTCAGGATTTCCTTAAGTCAGGACTTATAAGTAATCTTCTTGACTACGACTACGACTTCGAGGTTAGTCCACCGAAACCGGTGGACTATTCTTCTTGACTGAGTAACCATTTCTGTTACTACGACCCTTTCTAACTTCCGTCCTCTCCCTCTATTATCTCCTACTCTACCAACCTACCGTAATGACCGGGTTACATGTACTCAAACTCGTTCAAGGCCCTCAACTACTACCTGTCCCTTCGGACCGTCCCACGTAGGGTACCCCAGTGTTTCTCAGTCTGTACTAACTCGTTGATTGGACTTGATATAAAATATACCCCGAAGGATCCACCACAATCATCATTTCTTGGGTAGACGGTTATGTCTTCTGTATTCTCTGTACCCAAACTAGGGACCCAGTCCTTCTAGGGGACCTCCTCTCATACGTTGGGTGAGGTCATATGAACGGACCTCTTAGCGTACCTATCTACTCGGACCACCTGACGTCACGTATTTCAACGTTTCTCAGTCTGTGTTGACTTCACTGACTTGTACGTAAGTGTATAAAACATAGTTGATAAAGTACTTCGAAATTTACTATGGTGGTCAGTCGTAATAAAAAGAAAGACGGTGTGACCATGTAAAAAAAAAGTTAACTTTCGTTTGTGATATAATCCTTCTTGTACTAATAACTTCGTTTTTACTAGACGTAAGGTCACGTCGTGATAATTGACAAAGAGGTAAATAGTTCATCTCGTACGTGACATAGTCACTCGTTTTTCTCTTGAGACAGAGATGCATGACCTAATTTCTCTTTTTCATTCAATTATTTAATTGGTAAAGATGAGATCGATGAATAGACATTTTACTTTTATTATCCTATTATCATATATTGACGATTTCTACAAAACCCGTAATTCATATATGTATAGATATAGTTAGAGGTATATAACTATTCCGTATCGTTATGTAAATATAAATTAATTACGTACAAACCACAAAAGTATCTATCTAAATTATTATAAGTCGAGTCGGACAGATACGTAAAACACAAAAAGTGATGGTTGAAAAGAGAACTTTCTCTTTTATCCGAAATTTGATAACAAAAAATGATCGACAGTAACAGTCATGTAATTGTCTGACGAGTTCAGAAGTGAGTTTGTATAAACTAACGTGACGTGATTGTGTTTCCCCCGAACACAAAACCACATCTAAGTTGATGTTTTGTCGTTTTATTGGAATCATGATAATGTTAGACCGATTTATAAAAAAGGGGTATTAGAGATTTCTTTTCATAGTCTCACGAAATCCACGATTGTCAGACTAATTAAAGTATGATTGACTCAATTTCGTTTGTCATTTAATATTTATACTTCTTTTGTGTTCTCTGATAAACTAGTAGAACGAACAAACATTTGGGATTGTAATCTCGATAAGACCTGATCAGATATCAATGATTGTAAGGGAAGTAGGTATAGTACATAATATATTTTATTCTTCTTTTACGGGGTCTTAACCTACTCTTCTGTAATTCGACGGTGGACGGGTCTAATTTCAGAAGATATTTAGTTAAATACTGAAGTGTTCATTCGGGAAGTAAAGATTTATCCTTTAAATAAAGGATAATACAGACTTCATATAGGGTTTGTATTTGAGAGGAATAGACATCGACATCTCTCGGGTTAGCCCTCTTTTTACTTTTTTCAAATCAAATATACCTTGTCAAATATCGTTCAAGTCTCAATCATAACGTAAATATGTCCTTTCACTCTATGTACAAATATGAGTTCCTGGTGTTTACTAGGACTCAGTAAGTGTAGACTTAGTCCACCGAACTTCTTATCACTGTTATAGTTAACTTGTCTTCCTTGTACGAAGTCATTGAATCTTATCTAAAGTGAGGTAAGACATCCTCGGATTCATTCCTCCGTTGTCCTTGAATCTACAAATAATGACGTTAAGGATATGGGAGACTCATATTAATCTTACATTAAATTTTCATAGATTTATCATAAGACTTTATGTGTAGTCAGTCTTTTGTGAGACATCATCCTTGAAACTAAAGAATATATGTATATATGTCCTCGGAGACTACCGAGTCTCAGACGGACGTCACACCCTTTGGGTCCAAGCTAGGGACCTAGTCCTTCTAGGGGACCTCTTCCTTTAGTGTTGGATGAGGTTTTAAGAACGGACCTCTTAGGGTACCTACCTCCTCTGACCGTCCGATACCAGACACCCCAGTGTTTCTCAGTCTGTACTGACTTGTTGAAGTGTCTGAATATACACACTCATATATGTGTATGTACCAAGATACGTACCGAAAGGGAAGTTTAATGGAGACTACTTCTATATCAACATAAATTTTGTTAAAAAGTTATCTTTTAAGAGTACAGATTAAACATTGACCGATAACGTCATTACCCTCTTCCGTTACTGCTGGGTGAGGTCATAAGAATGAACTTTTTAGAGTACCTACCTCTTCGAACCATCCGACGTCAGGTACCCCATGGTTTCTTAGTCTGTGCTGACTTGTTTAAGTGAAAGTGAAAGTGAAAGTACGTAACCTTTTCCTTTACCTTTGGGTGAGGTCACAACAAGAACGGACCTCTTAGGGACCGTGCCGCCTCGGACCACCCGACGGTAGATACCCCAGTGTGTCTCAACCTGTGCTGACTTCAATGAATCGTCGTCGTCAATGTCATTACTTTTTGGGGTTTCTTTTGACTTACAGTGATCTTTACTTGTCTCCTTTTACGTTCCCGGACGGTCAAACCGTCCTGAGATCCTAATATCACAATAGGTCTATGGTCAATACTTTTATTACTGAACCGGATCGATAAAGTTTTAAATTCTGGAATTAAAAGTGTAGAGATATGTCAGAATGTTTTAACTTATATAAATTATGTCTATTACCGTTATTATTTATCCATAAGTATCCAATTTTTACATCTGGAATTTTGTAGGTGTCCTATTGATTTCGTATAAAGATCCCCTAGTATTTGACTTAAATTTAAATCTTCTATCCAAAATAAAGTACACTACCACAAAGAATTAATATCACCTTTGTTTTATCTGACGGGTGACATTCCTTTGTTCATGGTTTGAAGTCGAACTCTGTTCTCTTTACTCTGTACATTTTACATTCTCGAACAAAGTTTCCTGTTTACCTGACCCCTCTGTATTGTACGAGATATGGAGTCGTGTCTACGACCTTGGGGTTTCTACGGAACGAGGTAAGTAAGTCTATACACTGGGATCCTGAGTCGACTTCACGTCGACCGTCTCCTTCCTATATCTTCCCGTCGGAAGTTGAGGGACACTATTTGAGGTATCAGCATATAGTCTCAACTATCGTTAGTAGTATTACTATTGTTATTAATTGTAAAGAACTTACGAACCTCAACACGGGTGTGGGAGTCGGAGACCCGACCGGGAAACGTTCGACAAGATCTGTTAACGAGGACTCTTACAGTCCTTGTTTTAGTTCTGGACATTTAGGGGTGTCAGGACCACCATCAGAATCAAGATTGGTCTAAACTCAAAATGGGATTTAAACATACCCGTTACTGATTAGTCATCTCGATTGGACCCGTTGTTTGAGTGAGACTCAGTTCTTTTCACACTCTCGACATTGGAGACCCGGAAAGGGGACCCTATTGTGTAAACACACCCGATTCTAGAGGACGTTCACCTACTACCTCTTGTGTCTTGAGAAGAGGTTTCTTACCGACTGACGTAAAGGTCTAGTAAGTCTCTTACCATAACAAGTGTATAGGTTTGACTTGACTCACTACCTCCAGTACGACTACCTTTCGACTACGCTATTCCTGTTGACCTTAGTATGTAAAGAAAAATTAGTTGGTTAATCGGATTTCCTTTTTAATCTTGTGGACCTTCTTTAACGAAAAAACAACAACAACAAGAGTTTAAAATATTAAGGGAGAGATCGGTGCATAAAATGTTTACGTTAAGTGACTAATGTTATACAATAAGGTACTACTTGATAAATCATACTGAACGAATCGGACCACCATAATCTTTAATCTCATGTTTATTTATACTACATATAGATTAAATTTCCATAAAAGACTGAAAGATTTCCTTTATTACGAGCATAAAATTTTCTATCTAATTTTATTATGAATTTATTAAGGATTTCAAATGTCTACAATTTCATTAATCTGTTCCTCCACCGAGACTACGGAATCGTCGGACACTTTCGTTTGACTTTGACTTTCGGTCTTAGTTACGTCAGCTTAAGCTCTTATACTTTGAATTCTTCTTGGTTAGTGTTTGTCGGTCGGTCGAAAGGGTTCATTCCGCCGGAATTTGAAGTTAGTTAGTATATTAAAGGAACAAAAAGAAGGTACAGAAGGACATTTTTAGAGAGGGAATCGAGGTCGGTCATCTCATGGTGACTCACTCACTTTCAACGAGTCAACATAGACTGAGACGCTGGTGTACCTGATATGTCAGATACCTTAAGAGGTCCGGTCTTATGACCTCACCCATCGGGAAGAGAAGAGGTCCCCTAGAAGAGTTGGGTTCCTAGCTTAGATCTAAAGGGTGTAACGTCTACCCAAGAAATGGTCGACTCGGTGTTCCCTTCGGGTCTCATGGGGATTGGTGAGGACCAAACGACAACGGACTAAACTTAACTGTATACAAGTTTATTTGAGGACTTTTACAATTACATGGAGTCAAATAACAAATTGTGTCATGTACTGTTTCTTCATACTATTTTGATTCGTGACCTTCACATCTTATACTTACGCCACTTAATGAGGACACTGGGAACGTCGAAAACTGTCTATTGTCAAAACATTCCGACCTTCGGTAAACAGATAATGGTCCTCACAGTCGTTTTTGAGAACATTAAGTTCAGAAGAATCCGACATATTATAAAGTCAGGAATGAATATGATAGGAAAATCCAGTTTGACAGACACTCAATTAGTACCGTGACTCTTGTAGATACTCGCAACAATTTAAAAATAGGTTATAATTGAACATTACACTCAACACTCCAATAACGTAGTATGACGAAAAATAAAGTCATATCTGTATATATCAGTATACACTGACAAATAACGTACTATGCATTTCTCTATATATGGTAATACTGAGATGTTTTCGTACTCATAATAAATTTTTAAGTATTATACGTGACTGACATTAAAAGTTTTGGGGTGTTGATACTCTTCGAACGACTTAATTCGTTATAAACCACAGAATTACAGTATCGACAAAAAGTATCTACATTGGTTGTACGTTTTGGGTACGTATGTAAAATCTGATTTCCTCAAGAATTATTATTTCTTTGTGACACAAGTTATACAGGTAATGTAGTGTTTTAACGTAAAATAGTCCTAAGTCAAAAATGAAAAATTATGAACGTGTATGTGCGTAATAAAGATGAACGTTTGAAATGGTTTGACAAGGAACCTCTTTTACAACCTCGATTACTTCGAATAAAATAATAACTAAACACTGAACACCAACTAACTGAAGAATTGAATTATTCACTGAACTGATTTATGTTGTGAATTTGTGACAGAGAACTTTATTAGAAATGGTTACTACAGTTGTCACGACCTCAATGAAAAATTCCTTTACGAACCAAGTCACAAATTCCCATACTAAAACGTACCACTAATTATAAAAACATGTCCTCAAAAGATCCTGTCGAAAAAAACCACAAAACCTACCCTATTAATAAAAAGACCCTCTACAAGACGCGTAACATGCCAATCAATCGTTGTAGGAACAAGAGATAAGTAATCTAAAGTCATTGTTTAAGGGTGGAAGTCGACAATACCAGGGTTTACAGTAGTCTATAATGATTTACCGGGGACCTGGTTTTATATGAGAAAGACGGAAACTCTTTATGAAAAATTCCTCTTCTCTTTCCACTTCCTTTAGGTCTCTAGTGTTTAGTTCCCGTCTTAGATTCGTCTCCTTAAAAAGATCTTTCCAGAAGCTCCATGTCTTTTGTACTAAATCATATTTAAATTAACTTCTTAATTTTAGTTATATAAAATACAATTTTAATCATGTCTATTTAACTGATAATTACGTGTATAAAAACTTTCAGTTAATCGAAGTCCTGGTTTTATCATATGATGGGTGAGGTAAATTATAATAGACTTAAAGGTTTAATTCTTTTATGTCACAAACTTCCGTGACGACAGAAAAAAGGTTAAAAAAAACTGACGTGACACTCCGTACACTCTAAAATCTAGGGGTTGGTCCCTAGTTTGGGTCCGGGGGATGACACCGTCACGTCTCAGGATTGGTGACCTAGTGCTTTCAGGGTTCCGTGACGTCATAAACTGTCTAAGAAAACCAAACTTTTACAATCTGGAATTTTCAGACAGAAGGTCTTAGAAGTTTCACCTTCTGATTATTAAAACAAAAACTTTTACTGACTGTAAAAGAAAAAAGAAAAAAAAAAAACCAATAAAATAAATTAAATAAATAAATAAAAAAAACAGAGATAAAAAAAAAAAAAGGAAATATCCATACAAATAAAATAAAAAAAATTAAAACAAAAAAAAATTTAAAAAATAAAAAAAAATTTAAAATTTTAGAAATTAAGAATGTACGCAAGGGTTTGTACTTGGGGGGAGGGTGGAGGGAGGGGTGTTGTAGAGAGACCCAGTAGGGGTACGTGGTCGGGGTTCGTTCGACGTGGGATGCAGTCTGTACCTGACCGCTAAGTTAAGAATGTACTGTCATATGTACAATCTTAAGGGTAAGAGGGTTTAGTAGGGTGGGAGAGGGAGAGGGAGACTCAGGTTTTCAGACCATATATGTAGACACAGAAAAAAGGACAGAACGTATTTCCCAGCAGTAACGGTAGAAGGATTTAAGGTATATATACACAATCATATGACATAACCACAAAAAGAAAGACCGAATGAAGTGAGACATATTAACCGAGGTCAAAGTGGGTAGAGTAGTCTTGACTAAGTATACTTAAGAAAAATTGCCGACTCATTATGAGGTAACACATATACATGGTGTCGAAAGAATAGGTAAGTAGACGACTACCTGTAGATCCAACAAAGGTACAGGACCGATAACATTTGTCACGACGCTACTTGTAACCCCATGTACACAGAGAAAGTTAAGACCAAAGGAGCCACACATACGGGTCTTCACCCTAACGACCCAGTATTCCATCAAGATAAACGTTAAAAAATTCCTTAGAGGTGTGACAAGAGGTATCACTGTAAAAGTTGTACTCCATAAAGAATGTACTGGAAGCGTTGGGTCCCTAATTTGGAGACGTAGGTCCATCTAAGAAACAGTAGATTCGGTGATCCCTTCGGGACTCGTTACTATTTTAAGAGGTTAATAATTAGTAAAATTTGTATTCTTATTCCTTCTTTACATAGAATTCTCTCTGTAATAAACTGATAGAGTTTATACACATTTATATTAAATTTTCTACTCACCTGTAATTCAATCAACAATCTTGTCAGACAGAAAAAAGAACTATAAACCTTTTGTGTTAATACTGTTTATTTAATATTAATATCATCAAAACAATTATATGGAAAATTAATTGTAATAGGAGTTTATTATTACTATAATTATTCTAGACTTAAATGGTCGTGGTCGAGGTTTAGAAAGGAATCTGTCATTTTTAATAGTAAATGTAATTTCTAGTCGGATCTCAATCAATTAACACGACCCCATGGTATTTTTATTAAGTTTGAACCGTTAAGAATTATTTAAATCAGATATTAAACACAGTCGGAGTCTTGTTAAGTTGTCTGATTCTTCAGTGACAGGAGTAAGAATTACGATAATTCTTTCTTTGAATGGTCTATACGTTATAAGTTACTGCTGTAATTGTACACAAGTAAATATGAGACCCAATCTTTTCATATTTACCGACCGTAACAATGTTCGGTTCTACAGAGTTAAAAATTTAGTTCTGTTCTAATTATTTGTACAGACATTACATAGTGTCTAAGAGAACGTTCGAAGTGTGACAAAAGGACACCACCACTACGGAATTAAAGATATTTATTTCGATGAAACTCTTTGTCACCTATAATGTTGGTGTAGTTCGTTAAGTTCCCTAAAGTCTCTGTTTGACGAGTGTGTGTCGACTACTCAAAAGAGAACACTTTCACAATCAGTGAGTCGGTACAGGTCGAGAAACACTGGGGTACCTGAGATACATCGGACGGTCTGAGGAAACAAGTACCCTAAGAGATCCTCTCTTATGACTACACCCATCGGTAAGGGAAGAGGTCCCCTAGAAGGACTGGGTCCCAGTTTGAGTCCAGAGAACGTAATGTCCGTCTAAGAAAATGGTGGTCCCTTCAACACTCCGAGACTGTTTACCAGAGTAAGTAAGACACACTTCGATTGGAATTCCGACGGACATTTATCTGTTTGGGTTCAACTGTAACCGTCCACCTTTTATTAATCATATTATACAACCGATCTAAAGATGTCCTTTTACAACGGACGATTTTGAAAAACATAGACACGAAAGATACAAGAACTTTCGAAACAAGATCTAAGATGCATGTTCACTAAATTTCTGTTCAACAAAGATCCTTTTACCTTTTGAGGTTACACAGATTATCATGATGACGACTCCGAGATAGTCCGTGAAGAAACACTTATAATACCGACATCAATACCGATTTTATATATGTATATGACAAAGAAAGTGGTTATAACCTAAATCTGACGAGACGAATACTTTTAATAACGAACAAAACCCTCCTTGAGAAAGGTGCACCAATTGGTCTCCCTTAAACTAGGTCTCAGATCTCCGAGGTCCTTCTTATAGAATTAAAAAGTAACTGTCTCGTTGAGATTTCCCACTTTACATCTCTCTCCGTCTCTAGTTGGACCTAGTAAAACGTCTATGAAGGGTACTTCATAAAGTTTGACTTATAAACCTGGACCGGACTATCCCTAACGGTAAAAGACTGTTAATAAAAACATTCTGAAAACATTCTAACAGGAGGTTCAGAGTCCGAGTACTGTAGGTCGTTGACAACGTCTATTACCTTTTGTTTCCGTTCATGAGATCCCCTCATCCACCGACCTGAACCTCTCACCTGACGATGACACTACCTTCAATGAGGGTCAATGACTCCACTCGACCAAAGACATGCCACCACCAAAAATACAAATTGCCCGTAAATGTTTCAAAACGGTTATAATATATAAGTCAAGTCAAGTCAAGTCAGTGAATCAGCACAGACTGAGAAACGTTGGGGTACTTAGTGTCGTGCGATCCGGAGGGACAGGTAGTGGTTGAGGGCCTCAAGGGAGTTTGAGTGTAGGTAGATCAACCACTACGGTAGGACGGTAAAGTAGGAGACAGCAGGGGAAGAGGAGGACGGGGGTCAGGGAGGGTCGTAGTCTCAGAAAAGATTACTCAGTTGAGAAACGTACTCCACCGGTTTCATGACCTCAAAATCGAAATCGTAGTAAGGAAGGTTAATTTAGAATAATTTAGTCTGTAGAAAGAGATGTCACTAATAGTTAAGAGAAACGTAGAAAATTACTTTGACAAAGAAAATAAAAATGTCGTAAATTTAATTAAAGTTCATTATCTATTATTTATACCGAAATTTTCAAAAATTTATATATAAAACATATTATGATAGAGGATCTCTATTGATGACAAGTACAGAAATCATCTTTAGGTTTAGTATAATACTAATTTGGATTCATTTATGAGTACCGAGATATTAAAAGTTTTCACGATTTAATATTCAAACGGAGTCACCGTATTAAAATGACCTTTACATATGTATATTTTCAGTTGTTCATAAAAAGACTTCACAAAGAAATTGTCTTTTATCGTTTTAGATATATTTACTTAATTTAGTAGGTCGAAATTTAAAAACACAAAGTCCTTTCGTAGGACGAAAGGTTATGGAGATAAGATGGAGACTAAAAGAAGTGAAATTATTAGTTTTTAATGTCTTACTATTCTTGTTAACATTCATTCGTATGTTTTTGACGTAGATAGAGAGACGTATTTAAAAATATAACCAACACACGAGTCAACGAGGCAGTACAGACTGAGAAACGTTGGGATATCTGACATCTGGTGGTCCGAGGAGACAGCTACCCTTAAAAGTTCGTTCTTCTGACCTCACCCAACGGTAAAGGGAGAGGTTTCCGAGAAAGACTGGGTCCTTAGTTTGGTCACATAGGACACTGAGGACGTAATGTCCACCTAAGAAATTGAAGCCTCGGAATTGTCGAAATCAATTGTTACAAGTCACTAACATGACAAATACGTAATGATTTCTTAAAGATTCTTAACCACAAAAATTTAATAGAAAACGAAGTCATCTCTACCAGTTTACTACAAAGAGAATATACTTTAAAATGTGTCACCTAATATAAATATCCCTACTTTATAATTTAATATAAACGTGGTCACCTTACTCGATATGATAACTTACAACACAACAGAGTTGTATAACTAGTTCACACCGTATATAATAATTTCAACGAATAGATAATAAAAGAAAGAACACAAAAAAACTTCAAAAAGAAAAAGATAATTTATTTTTAAATTTTCTTAATCAAAAGGAATTTTGTATCTGAATTTTGTAGGATTAATAAATTTTAATTTATAAAAAATAAAATGGAAAAATCAAAATCAATATAGTTATATTTCAGAAGGAACCACCGAGTCTACCATTTCTTAGGTGGACGTTACGTCCTCTGGACTTAAGATAAGGACTCAACCTTTCTAGAGGACCTCTTCCCTTACCGTGGGGTGAGGTCACAAGAACGGCCCTCTTCAGGTACTTGTCTCCTAGGACCGGCCGATGTCAAGTGTCACACCGTTCCTCAGTCTGTCCTGACTCATTGACTGTGTGTGTAGTTATATCAAATTTGACGGAGGAACGATTCCGTAATGAACACTATAAAGTTAAAAGGGGGTCTTTAAATTGTAAAATAAAATAATAATAAACTATGAAAAGAAGCTAATACTACTTTTGAACACGTGTACAAATTGAAATCCTTTCTCAAATATCTAAAGAAACCGGAGATTATATATTTTATATTCTGTATAATAAAATAGTATTTTATGTTTTTATATATATTCGTATATATGTGTGTATATACACATATAGTGTAAGTGTAAAATATCATACAACAGGAAATAGTACAGAGAGAGAGACGTCACGTACATACAAGACAACACAGGCTGAGAAACTCTGGGGTACCTGACATCTGACGGTCCGAGGAGACAAGTACGTTAAGAAGTCCGTTTTGATGACCTTACCCAACGATAAAGGAGGAGGTCCACTAGAAGGGGTGGGTCCTTAACTTGGGTGTAGAGGACGAACCGTCCGTCCAAGAAATGGTGACTCGGTGGACCCTTCGGGACAGAAAATAATATGAATGTTTGACTGAGTTACCTGTACTCAAACTAGTTCCAAACCCTCTATCACTTCCTGTCCCTTCCGACCACACTACGTCAGGTACCCCAGCGTTCTTCAACTTATACTGACTCGTTGACTTGTTGTTACTGAACGATTAAAAAAGATAGTTTTCACGCTATAAAGTTTTTAGAGAGTGAATTAATTTTTTTAGCGTATTACTTTCTCGTCACAAAGTCAAAATAAGTACGTGAAATGACTACTGACATTATATCCTCTGTCTGAGACATCGAGTGTCCTTGACGAGGTTTCTCCATCCTCTCCTTGAACGTGTATATACTAAACAAAACGTCCCTTTATATACATCCATTCGTATACAGAATCATTTTCTACTAACGATTAGTGTCTTTTGTCTATAGAGTTAAAATACTAAAATCACAAAAGATTAAGACCCCAAATTAACACTTTCGACCTGATATTTCTTTCGACTCGTGACTTCTTAACTACTAAAACTTGACACCACAACCTCTTCTGAGAATTCTTAGGGAACCTTACCTTCCTCTAGGTTGGTCAGGTAGGATTCCCTTTAGTCAGGACTTGTAAGCAACCTTCCTGACTACGACTTCGACTTTGGCGTTATGAAACCGGTGGACTACACTTCTTGACTGAGCAACCTTTTCTGGGACTACGACCCTTTCTAACTTTCGTCCTTCTCTTCCCCTACTGTCTCCTACTCTACTAAGCTACCGTCGTGGATGAGTTACCTGTACTCAAACTCATTTGAGACCCTCCACCACTACCTATCCCTCAGGACGAGACGTCCTGTGTTGACTCGCTGACTTGACTTAACTGACTTGACTTGACTTAATACCCCAGTGACTTTAAGAAGGAATCTAGACACAGAACTGATCCCTTTAAATAGGTTGCATGTCTTACGAAGTAGAATAATAAGTGGTAGGACTTAAAGGGAGTCCCGTACAACACACACTGACGATGACCAACGATGTACTCAGAAAGATATTGACCTACTACTCTTTGGAAAACAAGAAAACAAATGTGTGATAATATAAAATTAAATAATATTATAAATATTTCAACATAAAAATTATTTTATTAATACGATCATTTTGAACTTTCAAATAGAATTTAATGTGTTATAAGGTATGTTAAACTCTATCTCTTTTAGCGGAAAGACTGGAACTCTAAAACTAATAGAATGAAATATAAAAGGTATGAATAAGAAAAAAGCTACCAATCAATCTTATCCTTTGGCTTCAGGTCTTACCGCCACCGATTTTCTCTTCCCTTTTCGGGCGTTCTTATCTTGTTTCCTTCTAGGCTCCTGGTCTTACTCCTGGAGTCCGTCTTGTTTGTCGTGAGGACCGATCGAGTGAAATGAATCCCGTCCGGGTCCCCTCCCTTTTGTATTTTTCTCCTCGGCTTCCCGGCCCGAGAGAGAGGGGGTGCCCGCGTACCAGAGAGAAAGAGAGAGAGAGAGAAGAGGAGGGCAGAAAACCCAGTCCGGAGCTCCTACATAAAAGGCCAATAAAAGATCTATTTTGACTCCCTCGATATTGTAACAGACTCTCGACACTACGCGACTCCCGAAATTACAGGCAGGGAAGTTTAAAAAGAACTCTGTTCTGTCTTGACTCCTCTGACGTGAGGGGACTGTACTAATTTGTGTATAAAGTTTAGGAGTGGACCCAAGTTTAGTAAATCCCCAATATATAAGAAAAACTACAGACAGTAAGAACTTCTGCTCCATTTAACACATTGGAGACGAATTTGTTTTAAAGTTTTATAAATGGTACTATTAGACTAAAAGGTGTCCGTCTCCAATGAAAGACACTTTATAAAGTAGAGTAATGTTAAAATTAAAAAAAGGTATGGAATTATACACTAATTCGTTGTCGTACGAAATAATTGTGGCAACAAATATCAGGAAAGAAAAAATTAGTCAATAGGAAAAATAACAATAAATTAAAGTGTTAGTATTTATGAAAAGGTCTTAAAGATACACCCACCATATAATTTACTCATAAACGTACCGTTACTTAAACACTCCACTAACATTTTCTTAGTAGTACCAAATTGACTAAATTTAAAGAAATCAGTGTTAGAAAATTGGAATTTAAGATTTAGGACGAAAGTATTGAAAAGAAGTACATCTTTTTAAACTCAGGTTGATCTAAAAAACAAAGTGAATTATCGATCATACAGAAAAAACGTACTTATGAAGACACTAAAAAAGGGTAGTAATTAAAAGTACTTATAAAGAAATTTTTTTGTAAATTTTATGTACAAGATATAGAGTTTTATATTTTTGTAAATGTATATTATTCTAATTATATATTATAAATATCGATATGTGTCTAATCCGTTTTCCTTTTCTCGTGTTGATGAACTGTTTCTAATTTTTCAACCTATCAATTATAGATCACTGTTGTCCTCAAATCTTTTTTTATATTTGAATTTAGGACTCACATTAATAAAGTCTTATAGACTTTTATACATATCTGTACGTAAGAAAAGGTACGTCGTAAAGGTAAGATCCATAAATAACGTTCTTTTATTAATTCATTGTGTTGTTTCAATGTATCTCAGGTACTAAGAATTCCAAAATTGTTATTAATAGTTTATTAATAAGGTATATATAGGTATCTTTTATATGATATATTTGGTCACTTTATTTTACAACTTTCGTCTTTACTTTTGTGTGTATATACCAGTTCAATAGAAACTGTTCCGGTGGTTTTGACAAGGTACACTTTTCCTACCTTCTCAAAGGTTCTCAGAAACAACTCTTTGACTTACCGGTGTAAACTTTCTTTCTTAAACCTTGGAATGGATTATATATGTCTAAATTGAGGTTTCCCTAGTTCTAGATTTGTATTCTGGGTTTTAATATTCTGAAAACTCCTTTTTGTATCCCCTTTTATAAGTACCGTGACCTAAAATGTTTCTAAAAATTTTATACTGTAACTTTCGTGTCCTCCTTTTTTTATTTTCCTTTCCGTCCATTAACTTAGTGTAGTTTTAAATTTTGAAGACATTTAGTTTCTTACATTAATTGTCTCATTATTTCGTAGGACACCTTATTCTCTTTTATAAACTTTTAATATATAAACTACCGTCTAATTATTTGTCTGATATATTTCTTATGAGGGTTTCATGGTCTCGTCTTATTTCCAGTATACACTCTTTGAGTCTCCATTTTTCAATTTCGAAAAGAAGATTCTAGTCCTTGTTCTGTTCCTACAGGTGAGTTATGGCGAAAAACGGTTGTATCATGACTTTCAAGTTCGTTGTTGTGATCCAATTTTTATTTATTTTCCGTAAATTTAGTCTTTCTTTTTCATTTTAAAGAGATGAACTCTCACACTATACTATATATCTTTTGGACTTTCTGAGATGGATTTTTAACAATCTGATTTTTTACAGAAGACACTTCAACGTCCTATGTTTTTAATTCTATATTATTAGTAAAAAATTCGATAACCTAATATTAACAAAACGTTACAACAGAATTAAAGACGACACGTTGTAGTACTTAGTCCGTATAGATATGTATATAGGGGAGGAAGAACTCGAGGGAGGGTTGGAGGGTAAAGTGGGTAGATCCAGCAGTATCTCGTCACTCGACTCGTGGGACACGATATGTGGTCGAAGGACGATTCGATAAATAAAATGGGTACCATAACAGATATACAGTCACCACTTCATTCAATCTCTTTCTTTTTGTTTATAGGATACAATTGTGTGTGTATATCTTAGATCTTTTTACCATGACTACTTGAATAAACATTCCATCCTTTAATCACCAAAAAAAAGTATGTAATTATTGTTCGATAGACTTTTTTTATTATTCTTACTTTAGGGTAAGTATTATCGTAATTTTAGTCATTTCCTCCATTCTTATCGAAATTCCTCTGTTTCTGGACATTTGATTTTCTATGACTATTTTCTTTCACTTCTTCTGTGTTTGTTTACTTTTCTATAGGTCACAAACACCAATTCTCTTAATTGGTAAAATTTACGGACATGATAAGTCTCAAGATATCTGAGTTACGTTAGGAATAGTGTTAAAGTCACTATAAAGATTATCTTTATTTTCTTTATTGGGTCTTAAAGAAATGTCTTGGTGTTGTACGGGGTTTATAGGTTTCGTCAGAAGTCTTTCTTCTTGTTTTACCCTCGTAGTGAGAGGGATTAAAGTTTGATATAATGTTTTATGATCATTAGTTTTTCATACCATGATATTATTATTGTTCGTGTATGTTATCCCCTGATCTGATGAGGTTTTTCTTTTGACTTATATTCTGGTTGTGTAAAAACTGTTCTCGTGGTTCTTGTGTATTACTAATTTTCTATCAGAAAATTTATTTAGCACTAACCTTTTGACCTATAAATAGTCGTTTTCTTACTTCAACCGGAAGAATGTGGTGAGAGTTTTAGTTGAACTTTAATTATTATTTCTAAATTCAAATTTCAGACACTGGTATTTTGTAAATCTTCTTTTGTATCTCAGTTTTGTGAAACTGTAACCAGAATAGTTACTATAGAACCTATTCTATGGTTGGTTTCTTGTCCTTAGTATTCGATTTTACTCGTGTTCCCTGATGTAGTTTGTTCTGTTACTGTATTACTTCCATTACTGTTATTTAACTTTTTCATTAGATGTATTACCTTTATTTATAAACGTTTAGTATATAGACTATTTTCGCATTATATATTTTATATATTTCTTGAGTATTTTGGGTTACCGATTTTTGGAGTTTATTAGTCAATTTTTACTCATTTCCTGAACTCTTGTATAATAAAAGTTTTTTTCTAAATGTTCAGGAATTGTACTTTTCACGAATTGTAGTGATTAGTAGTCACTTTTCTTTTAATTTTTTATATTATTCTATAATGGAGTGTAGAAGACCCTATCAATAATAGTCCTTCTGTTTTCTTAGTTCCCAACCGTTCTTATATTTTTCTTGACAACATGTAACAACCATCCTTGAAATTAACCATATCGAAAATACCTTTTGTCATACCACCAAGGAGTTTTTAATTTTTATGTGGATCGTTAATTATTTCCTATATCTCCCTTTGTTATCTTACCCTTTCTGATCTCTAGAGAAATTCTTTTACCCTCTATGGTACTCTTGTAAAGTACGTTTCTACCCATGTTGTTTCATGGGTAGTCTGAGTCTTCTATAATTCTTCTCCACCGTTCTTGTGTGTCTTCTTGGTATATTTTTTCTATAATTACTGGGTCTTTCGGTACTGCCAGACTAGTGAGTGGATCTCGTTATATAAAACCTTACACTTCAGTTCAACCGGAATCCTTTATAGTGTTGTTGTTTCAATCACCTCCACTACCTTAACGTCGATTTGATAAAGTTTAGCATTTTCTACTACGACAATTTCACGACATGAGTTATACGGTCGTTTAAACCTTTTGAGTCGTCACCGGTGTCCTTCCTTTTATAGTCAAAAGTAAGGTTAGGGTTTCTTGTCGTTACGGTTTCTTACAAGTTTGATGACGTGTAAAAGTGATTAAAGTGTACGATCGTTTCATTAGGAGTTTTAGGAGGTTCCGTTGTCATGTACTTGACTCTTGAAGGTCTACATGTTCGACACAAAACTTTTCCACCTTCTTTGTCTCTGGTTTAAATACTGTAGACAATCTAGTATCTTTTTCGTTATCTTAAGGTTTTTTTTTATAGATGAAGACTAAGTACCTGATGTGATTTCAGAAACTGACACACCTAGTGTCGTTTGACACCTTTTAAGACTTTCTCTACCCTTATGGTCTGGTGGAATGGACGGAGGACTCTTTGGACAAATGTTAGTTCTTAGTTGTGAATCTTGATCCATACCTTGTTGTCTGACCATTTTGTACTCGTTCCTCCTCCAGTTCCGACAAATAACAGTGGGACTAGTAAATTGAAGATACGTCTCGTGAAGTAGGTTTTACGGTCCGACGTACTTAGTGTTCGATCTTAGTTCTAACGACCCTCTTTATAGTTATTGGAGTCTATACGTCTACTGTGGTGGGAATACCGTCTTTTCCTTCTCCTTGAATTCACTGAGAACTACTTTCAGTTTCTTCTCTCACTTTCTCGACCGAATTTTCAGTTATAAGTTTTTTGCTTCTAGTACAGTATACCAGGGTAGTAAAGTACCGTTTATCTGTCCCTTTGTTAACTTTGTAACTTTCTGAAATAAAACAACCCGAGGTTTTAGTGACACCTATCTCTGACTTCGGTACTTTAATTTTCTACGAACAAGGAACCTTCTTTTCGATACTGTTTGGATCTGTCACATAATTTTTCGTCTCTATCCTACAGTGGTTGTTTCTAGTCATATCAGTTTCGATACAAAAAAAAAAAAAGTCATCAGTACATACCTACACTCTCAACCTGATATTTCTTCTGACTCTGACTTCTTGACTACGAAAACTTGACACCACAATCTCTTCTGGGAACTCTTAGGGAACGTGGTACCCCTATAGGTTGGATAGTTGGGATTTACTTTAGTCAGGACTTATAAGTAACCTTCCTGACTACGACTTCGACTTTGAGGTTATGAACCGGTGACTACACTTCTTGTCTTAATGACCTTTTATGGAAGTACGACCCTTTCTATCTTCCGTCCTCCTCTTCCCCTACTGTCTCCTACTCTACCGTATATAAAGGAAACAATAGAAGTTAAACTATATAAATTTCTAAAATTAAAACTGTTTCTTTCTTTCTTATATGTTCGACCTACCATAGTGGTCGAGTTACCTGTACTCAAACTCGTTTGAGACCCTCTACCACTTCCTGTCCCTTCGGACCGTGCGACATCAGGTACCCCAACGTTTCTCAACCTGTACTGACTCCCTGACTTTTTGTCGTTGTTTCATTAATTATCCGTTGTTTTCTAGAAAATTTTTTAATTTTTTTTTAAAAAAAAGAAACTTGACAAAAACAACTAAATGTTGCAACACAATCAAAGACCACATGTATTTCACTAAGTCATTACGTATATACATATATGTAATGTACACCACTGTTTCTCAGTCTGTACTGACTTTATACAACACGACACGAATCAACAAGTCAGTGCACCAGTACAGACTAGAAACCATATATATATGTATATATATATACATATGTATGTGTAGTATATATGTCTCTCACTGAGTCGACCATTTCTTAGACGACGGTACACCCTCTGGACCCAAGCTAGGGACCAAACCCTTCTAGGGGACAATTACATTTCCGATGGGTGAGGTCATAAGACCGAACCTCTTAAGGAACCTACCATATCAGGTACCCAAACGTTTCGCAACGTGTACTAACTCACTGAAAGTGAAAGTACATATGGTACAAAAAAATTAGGTATGTACAACTCACTGTAAATCTAAAGAAGATACAGAGTTGATAATATTTATCATGACAATACTTTAAGCCCCTCGTACATTTAGAAGTTTAATACCAAAAGAGATTTATAATACGGGTCCTCACCCTAACGATCTAGTATGCAATTGAGTCTAAAAATTCCTTGCAAGTATGACAATTCAAATCACCGATTTGGTAAAATGTAAGGGTGGTTGTAATATCCTTGTAAGAGAAAGAAGTGTAGAAAAGTCCTTAAATAATAACATCAGAAAAATGACTACCAGTAAGACTAAGTACACTCCACTTTGAAGTAACAACAAAACTAAACGTAAAGAGATTATTACTACAACTGGTAGCAAAGTACACAGACGACCGGTAGGTACAGAATAGACCTCTTTACAGATAAGTTCAGAAGACAGTAAAAAACTAACTAAAAAAAACAACAACAATAACTCAACATACTTAACAAACATATAAAACCTTTAATTCTGGTACAACCGGTGTAGTAAACGTAATAAAAGAGGATCAGGTATCCAACAGAAAGTAAAATAGATACAAAAGAAACGACACGTTTTAGAATATATAAACTCAACAAGTTAAACAAATAAAAACGAAAATGGAGATAACGGAACCCTTTAACTGGTTTCTTTTGTAACCACACTAAATATAGTCTCTTACAAAACGAATACAAGAAAAGATTCTTAAAATGTCACAGTACTGAACATGAATTCAGAAATTCTACGAAACTCAAATAAAAACACATACCACACTCCCTGTAGTTGAAGTGACTACATGTGCACTGATAGTTTGAAAGGGTTATGGTGACCGACTACTCTGACAGAAAAGAGGTAACATATAAGAACGAAGGAAACAGTTTTGACTTTAGAAATTTATATATTTTAACTCCCATTGTTTCCTTTTTAGACGGATGGATAATTCGGTTTATGTCCACGACCAAAAATATGGTCACCAAGAGCCTGAATCACACGTAGTCTCGAGGAGTTCACGAATAACTTTGTGTCTAATTACTCAATACAGGCTCAAAGATTAAGTCGTCCAGATCTTATCTCTGGTCATTAAACATAAACGTTGCCAAGAGTACACTACGACTACGACGACCAGGAGCTAGATGTGAAACCTTTGTTGGTTACTTATGAATAAACTTTCACGTGGAAGAACTGTAAAAATGAAAGTCCTTCTTTTCTCAGATTAAGGTAAGTGTTACGATGACAGACGACTTGGTTTTGGACACATCGTCCAAGAACACATAGAATATGTACTATCGGACGAAGTTACTGTCGGTATTTTTACACTAAGGGACACTACTTTACCTGGTCACATTCGTTGACGATCAATAAAAAGATTTCCTTAATGTCTGAAAAGAGGAGTCAATACAGTATAGGTACCGAACACTAATATACGTAAAAAAATAACCTATCCACTTAAGGATTTTAAAACATATATGTATAAAGTATAATGTTTGTTGTCTGATAGAGTCTACTTGTACTTTTATTTTCATTTGTAAGTTTCATATCTTTTTACCAAGTTTTATCTTTCAAATATTTTACAACTTTTTATCTTTAATACTTTGTGCCTCCATTTTCCTTTCTATTTCTTTACTACTGAGGTAACTGATGTAAGTGGTCTCTCACGTACTTAAAGGCGGTATTTTCTTTTAATATAAGAAGATCCGGATTGACGGTTATAGACACCAGGAATATTAAAAAATTATCTGGTGTACAAAACTTATCGGTTTACTGTAAATAATTATCATTAATCGTATTAAACTTATTAATTTATAATTATATTGACAGTCAAATTTTTAATAGTCGTACTATAGGTAAATATAAGAGTTCTATGCAGGAAACTCTCAAGGTACTCGGTCAGTGACTCAATTTTCAATGAGACCCTTCCGTTTCTGACGAGTCCTCACACGTCCGTTTACACCTCATACCCCACCGGGGAGGGAGTCATATCTACCGTCGGACACTACTAAGTGATAAACTTCAACTATTTCACAGACAACATCTATACTCAACTAGGAAGGAAGAGGTATAGCAAGTGCATACTCACTTTAATTTCTTCTTATTAAATATAAATGACATAAAAAGAAATAGGTAAATCTCTATGTATCTTACTTTTTAATATTCTCTCTTCTTTCTTAGACTGCGTCGAATTGTTTACAACTAGTGCGTTAGAACAACAAACCACCCCCCCCCCCGCCTCATTTTTGTATAAGTCAAGTCAAGTCAGCGAATCAGCACAGACTGAAAAACACTGGGTTACTTGACGTCATGCGGTCCGAAGGGACAGGTAGTGGTTTAGGGTCTCAGGTGGGTTTGGGTACACGTAACACAACCACTACGGTAGGTTGTTAGAGTAGGAGACAGTAGGGGAAGAGGAGGACGGGAGTTAGATAGGTTCGTAGTCCCAGAAAAGTTTACTCAGTCGAGAAGCGTACTCCACCGACTTCATAACCTCAAAGTCGAAATCGTAGTCAGGAAGGTTACATGTGGGTCCTGACTAGAGGAAATCCTACCTGACCAACCTAGAGGAACGTCAGGTTCCCTGAGAGTTCTCAGAAGAGGTTGTGGTGTCAAGTTTTCGTAGTTAAGAAGTCACGAGTCGAAAGAAATATTAGGTTGAGAGTGTAGGTATGTACTGGTGTCCTTTTTGGTATCGGAACTTATCTACCTGGAAACACCCGTTTGATTACAGAGACGAAAAATTATACGACAGATCCAACCAGTATTGAAAGGAAGGTTCCTCACTCGCAGAAAATTAAAGTACTGATGTCAGAGGTAGACGTCACTGAAACCTCGGGTCTTTTTATTTCAGTCGGTGACAAAGGTGACAAAGGGGTAGGTAAAGGGTTCTTCACTACCCTGTCCCACGGTACTAGAATCAAAAGACTTACAACTTGAAATTCGGTTGAAAGTATGAGAGAAGAAAGTGAAAGTAGTTCTCCGATAAATCAAGAAGAAGTGAAAGACGGTATTCCCACCACAGTAGACGTATAGACTCCAATAACTATAAAGAGGGTCGTTAGAACTAAGGTCGACCACAAAGGAAGTCGGGTCGCAAAGAATACTACAAGAGACGTATATTCAATTTATTCGTCCCACTGTTATTCTATTCTTTCAGAACTGTATGAGGAAAAGGATAAACCTTCGTCAGACAAAAAGGTACAGGTCAAGATTGACAACGAAAGACTGGATATATGTCCAAAGAGTTCTCCATCCAGTCCACTAGAACATAAGGGTAGAGAAAGTCTTAAAAGGTGTCAAATAACAATAGGTTCGCCAGTTTCCGAAACCGTATCAGTTATTTCGTCTTTATTTACAAAAAGACTTTGAGAACAAAAAAGTTACTAGGTCGTCTAAAACCGTTAAACTGAAGACCAAACAGACGGAAAAGATTTTGGACACACTTGTAGACCTTCAAGTACTAGATGTATAACAAGTTCGGACCGAACCTCTTAAAACTCGTCACGAAACGATCATACACTCTACTTACGTTAACACACCATCAAACTCGTAAGAAACCGTAATGGAAAGAAACCCTAACCTTACTTTTGACTGTAAAAGGTCAGGACACTGGTGACGACTCAAAAGGTTTAAACGACCGTATAACTCACATAGTGAAAGTGTGGATGTAGAAAATCTTAGACTCTATCGAGTTGACCTTAAGGTAGTGGAGGTGATCGAAACAAGTATCACTACGAACCATTCCCGGTGGACTGAAGTGTAAGACCCTACAGGCCGAGATCCACTCACCCTCACTAGTGTGGAAGCACTAATAGACCCAGTACTTCTGGAAAAAACATGTTAAGAAGACACATAAGAACGGTGGAGAAGAATTATAGAAGACGAAGACAATCCAGGTATAGTAAAGACAGGAAAGAACTCGGGCAGAAGCGTACTTTATAAGGGAACCATAGAGATCAAAAAAACTTCTCTAGAGATC
The DNA here is from genome assembly GCA_006410555.1 of Capra ibex. Lineage (NCBI taxonomy): Eukaryota > Metazoa > Chordata > Mammalia > Artiodactyla > Bovidae > Capra > Capra ibex. The sequence goes on along the minus strand of SJYO01040405.1, from coordinate 45,579,538 downwards.
AGAAAGGGTAAGATAACAAAAGGAGATAAAGAAACGTGACTAGTAACTCCTTCTGAAAGAATAGAGAGGAACGATAAGAAACCTTGAGACGTAAGTCTACGAATATAGAAAGAAAAAGAGGAAACGAAAAATGAACAGAAGAAAAGTGTCGATAAACATTCCGGAGGAGTCTGTCGGTAAAACGACAAAACGTAAAGAAAAAGAACCCCTACCAGAATGAGGGACAGACGACATGTTACAGTCCTTGGAGGTAGGTATCAAGTAATCCGTGAGACAGATAGTCTAGATCAGGGAATTTAGAAGAGAGTGAAGGTGACATATCAGTATTTCCTAAACTAAGTCCAGTATAAACTTACTAGATCACCAAAAGGGGTGAAAGAAGTTAAATTCAGACTTAAACCGTTATTCCTCAAGTACTAGGCTCGGTGTCAGTCGAGGACCAGAACAAAAACGACTAACATATGTCGAAGAGGGAGAAACCGACGTTTCCTATATTAGTTAGAATAAAGGACACAACAACCTTCTCCCACAAACGATACTGGTCACGCAAGAGAACCGTCTTGAGACAATCGGAAACGGTACGAAGTAAGACATGAGGTTCTGGTTTAAACGGACAATAAGGTGCACAAAGAACTGAAGGATAAAAACGTAAGGTCAGAGGATATTACTTTTCCTGTAGAAAAACCCCACAATAAAGAATGTCCAGAACATCCTGAAGTATCTTGACAAGTCGAAGAAGTCGTAATGACCAGTCCCGTATCTGAACCTAATGGTACTATAACTTACCGAACGAAGCCTTTACTTGTCTCTAGTAAGACAGTAAAAACTCTAACGTAGGTTCATGACGTAAAGCCTGAGAAAAAACTGATACTACCGATGAGGTAAAGAAGATACTTTAAGGACGGGCGTCATTATCTATATTACCAGTAGACTCAATTTAAGTGGGTAAGGTCAGGCAGAGTCAAGCGACTAAGGATCTTACAGATACAAGTGAGAACGGTAGAGGACAAACTATTGAAAGTTAAACGGAACTAGGTATCTGGATTTAAGGTCCAAGGATACGTTATAACGAGAAATTTGTAGTAACGAAGACTCGTTAAGTCAGAAAACTACCCCGTTTATTAAGAACCCTTTTGTCTTTAGTTCAAAAAAAAAAAAAATTCATTTCGGATATATATGAGACCTTTATATTAAAAGATAAATAAACGGAATTTATAAAATTCCAAATCCCTTCTATCTCTTACATTAATAGAGTAAACCAGATGTAACCACAAACAAAGGAATCAAAATCTAATCTTTGAATTTTTGTACAAACACACGAGTCAACGAATCAGTACGTACAGGTTGAGAAACACTGGGACACCTGACATTAGGTAGTCCGAGGAGACAGGTACCCTTAAAAGGGACGTCCTTATGATCTCACCCAACGGTAAGGAAAGACGTCCCCTAGAAGGGTTGAGTCCCTGACTTGGGCTCAGAGAACGTAACGTCCGTATAAGAAATGTAGACTCGGTGGTCCCTTCGGGAAATTCAATCAATAGTAATTTTTTTCTATTTGAATAATTGTTATTCTTTTAATTTCTATATTCACTATTCTGGATATGTGGTTCTAAGTCTATTGTCTATGTTTTTCCTCAAATGAGACTATTGTTTTATTTATGTTTAATTAATTTCTTTTCAGTGAGATGTTGGAAGTGGTGTCCAAGTCAGGTAGTTGGTAAAAGTATCAAACGAAGTTATATTCCACTCTAAGACAGGGGACACTGGAGGGATCAGATTCCGACAGTAGTGAGTGGAATTGATCACGTTCTTTAGGAACGTTAAGATGACAATACATTAAACAGGGTATGACTTCTCGGTTCTATTATAAAATTTATATATATATTTAGTATGGTAGGACTGTTCTATATGGGAACCTTCTACGTATCCCGTGGGTTGGCTATCCGAGTCTCTAAGGATGAAGAATCCAAAATCTACATACGGAACTCAACCCTGGGGACGAAGAAGAGTCTCCTTATGTAGAATTTGTGTGGAATTTAATGATCTGGGAACATCAATCCCACACAATCCAAAGATTCTTACATCCGGTTTCGTTTCGTTCAACCTCTGTCATAAGAGGAGACACAGTTGTGGATTACATATAAGTCTTTGTCATTCTAGTTTTAAAAGAAGAGAGTTTGAGGTCGTGTCCGTGGAGTATGGGTGACAGGAGAGTAAACATTGAAGACGGACGATAAGATTACATCTGTCACACTGTCGGTAAGTAGAACCTTAGGGGAAGTAAATATTCACTTACGAACCCAATTAAACGGGAAGGGAGTTGGTCGAACGTCACATCGACTCTTTGTAAAGAGTTTCATAAGAAGTCCGTCAAATATAAACAATTTGAATTGATGCCAACACATTGATTAATTAGTTTTAATCGTCGAATTTTGTGGATTAAACAAGACGAGTGACAAAGACCCCTGTCTTTAAACCTGTCGCGTATCGTTCCCCACTGAAAAGAGATGAAGTGTCACAGGTCTTGAAGTCGACCCTTGTAACGACTTACGAACAAGTGAGGGTACAGACCGAGGACTCGCACTTACTACCCTTGTGATTCCTCCGACTAAGCTCAATACACAGGGAAGAGGTAGAAAACGAATCGAAGGATCGTCGAGTCGTCTGAGTCCGACTAGAAGGAAATTACGAGTCTCGAGATTAGTGTTTACAATGTTAGTTTGTTCCGTCATTGACGTAGGGAAAAATACTGAGTCTGAACCCTCACTGTGTCGTAGTAAATCAGGTACCACCGAGGTCGTCAGTGTTCGTACTGGTTCTACCGGTCTCCTTCCCTGACACAGTAACTTAACCCTCAGTACATAATTTTAGAGGAGCTGTGACTAGGAACATGGCTATGTCAGTAGGGAGGAGTTGAGATATAAGAAAACTAGTCATGACCCTTTGAACTCTCTTGTCTCACTAATCCCACACCTCCGTCGATGGTTTCTTATCCACCCCCAAGTAAACCTTTGGAGTAAATGGGTTGAGGTAAACAGTTTTCTTCATCTTTACTTGTTCCTGGATACTTTTATTTGGACTAGTGAGATGACTAATCCCGAAATAACTACCCCTTCTACTATAACTACAAAATGAATGATTGGAATGACCTGTCAAAATTTAATGAACTTTGAATACTTATACTCTTCATCCTTTCAGTTTCTTGTGTTCGTCAGAAATCTTTCTTTTCAGTCCCGTTCTTAAATACCTTTTTAACTTATGTATTCTTTAAATTTTCTAAAATGGACAAAAGAAACCCTAATGTTCTTCATCGTTTTGCATATACACGATACGTACACACACATTAAAACAAACTAAGTGATTTTCAATGGTGTCTCTTTCAAACATGTCTTCTATACAACTCTATCGTTTCCGATTTCAGGGACAAAAATAAAAAGTAATATGAATTGAAAATTAAACAACCAAACGAAATCATCTTTATTGTAGGACGTTGATTAAAAATTTTGAATCTTATACACGTACATTCACAGACTACCTTATATCAGTATGGAGTTTATCGGTTATTTACATACCCAGACCACGCACACTCAAGTCAGCACAGGTTGAGAAACGCTGGGATACCGGACATTGGACGGTCTGAGGAGACAGGTAGCCCTAAGCGGTCCGTTCTTATGACCTCACCCAACGATATGGGAGAAGGTCCCTTAGAAAGACTGGGTCACTAACTTCGGTGTAACGAAAACAGAGGACATAACCGTCCACCCAAGAAATGGTAATCGTGATGGACCCTTCGGGACCTAGAAGGTTACCAAGAAATGGTAATCGTGATGGACCCAGACGATGAAAAGAAATTAATTTTTCGAAATTATACGTACGATACGTTATATAAATCATATAAAACAAATTTACAAATATTGATGGATATCAATCATTAATTTTAACACAATTTATGTAAAATTTCGAAAAATAAAAATATCGTAGAATTTTGTATCTAAAGTCCTGATAGTAAAATTGGTAGTTGAAAAATGTTCAATCTAGAAAATTTTTATAGTCAAGTCCCTCTTAAGACCTTTGAATTTATTACCAATAAATCCACCAACTAGATGTATGGAAAGAACCTTAATTCTACAAAATACCATCTTTATGAGACGACGATTGTGTGTTCACAGGAAATTTTTGTCTACCTTAAGAATATGAGTTCTCAGGTTAATCACGAAGAATCACTTAAAAATAAAATCAAAGACAAAACCCTAACCCCTTATAATAGGGAACTTCTTTGTATAAACATTTTATAATCATTACGTTCATAGAAAATCGGAGTTCACTTTTACGATTTTTACTAGCACGTTGTAATAATTTGTAATATTGACACAGTATAGGAAAAGGGGAGTCTCCTCGAGAAAATTAAAAATTCAACAATAGAGACTTTAGTAAGACTTAAAGGGTTAAATGAGGTAATAAATTTAGTATTCGTTTATTATTTATTATATAGTACATGTCACGTCATGATATAAATCTTTTTTTGTTTTTGTTATCGTTAATTTTATATGTTTCATAAAAATTATTTAATAGTATTTGATCAACATAATTCATTTTATTATCAGAAATTCTTTCTATATTATAAGGAAAAACGTCAGTCTCCCCACTATCTCTTATCTGTATATTTAATTTAAAAGACACATTATAAAGACTATTATAAAACAGTTTTTAACAAACCAATAAAATACGGTATATAATAAATTATTTATTAAATCTTAGTGAAGTTTTCTGTCTTTTTTGTGTAAAAGTAATTTTCTTGGTTTCTTGTCTTTTGATTTGGTATAAACTCAAAGGTCTTTTGTCCCACTATATTAAAGTATTTGACTTCTTGGAGTCTGAGGTTTTAAAAGTATCTTTATTCGTTTCCTTAATTTTTTGTTACTTTATATACAAAGATACGACTTATGGTTCTATTTTATACGGAATATGGAGTGATTGAAGATTCACAGACTGACTCTATATTTCAACCGGTTGTACTGACTGACATACTATTACTGGTAAAGAAAGAACAAATGCCACTCCTCCCGAATACTTTTACTTTATGAATTATTAACTATTGACTTCAGTGTCGTTAACTTAGATTTAGGACCACCATTTGTCAGTTACCCCCCGTCTGTAACTAGGAAGTTTTACTTAACACGTAGTTAAGATATTAGTCTTGACGTCTCCTTTTTGAGTATTTTAAAAACCTAACGTTCTTTTTAACTATACTAATGTTTTATGAAAACTTAATACAGAATTCACTATAGAATTTCCCAATAGTTTTTACATTGAAATTTTATAAGTTCCCATATTGTATATCTTTTATTACTCATATACATATTTAAGATATTATTAATTATAATCATTACGTTAACTGATTTAAAAAATTATATGTTTGTACCAGATTTTGTGTCATAATTTGGTCGACTTTGTATTTTCACTACCTTCCATTTTAGACTTTTCGATTTTACCTGGCTAACAGAAAATAAGGTATTTTTGACCGTTTCTATTAAAATAAAATAACATATATCAAAATTTTCGTACAAAGTAGAGTAAACTTTAAATACAGATTTAACTAAGATAAATTTTATGTAAATTTACTCAAAAAATTTTTTAATTTCTATTTAATTTTCGATTTGATTCAACCAGAAAAAAAGTTTAACAGTCACTTAAAAACTTCTTTTCCTTTTTTATTTGTAACGTTTTTAGTAGTATCGAGTTCTATCTTTTGTTAAATTTTTAATACTTTTCTTCCATTGACAGACTTTTTCGATATATTAAATACAAAGATAAATATGTTGTAAGACCTTTTTCACTTTAATATCTCTACCTTTTAGTCACCAAGGTCCCTTAAATCCTTTCTCTTACACAAACAACTTCTCCATTTTGTCTAAAAGTCGTAGTATTTTGATAAGACACATTATAAAATTACCAAACAATGTACTGTAATACGTAAATACACAGTTTTGTGTATCTTGTGGCTTTCTCGCTTGAAATTACATACGTTTAATTTTTTTTTAGTGAGTACTACAGTGCGACAAGGTCACACTTTATGTCTGATACTGTTTTCTGAGAGTGAGTCACATAATGTTTACTTATATCACCAGAGTGAGACCCTGGTATCTTTTATGTATGACTTTTTGATAAAACTCTTACGTTTAACTGATATTTTGATTTTCGTTTTCCTTGATCTATCTTCGTAATATTAGGTCAACTTTTTCTATACAAAAAGGTATCTTACACCCAATTGTCATAATTTTAGTGATATTTCCATATGACCTTAAATTTTTTATTCATTTACCTACCACCGACAGTCCTTGGTACAAAGAGTGACAACCTCCATTGCTCGTTCTCCTCTTTCGATCTTATTACACACTATTACCCAATCTTAAGTACTGTAGTCATACTTGATCAGTAGTCATACTGTGTCTCCTTGTGTAAATATCTATGGATATATAAATATAATCATGTGTGTGTATACAAAGGTATAAGACAGTGGTCTCCACTGTATCTTACAACTGTAGGATCCTCATTGTCCCTTACATTGTGGGTATATGACTAACAACTGTGGTAAGAAGTTACATCTTGGTGTCGAGGAACCTTGTTACCGACTAAGATCCCGACCTCATCTTCTATATATCTAACTAGGACTAGTAGAAAAGTACGATCTTTAATTCTTTCGTGAATTTTATTGTCATAGTCGTTATATATATATATATATACTACTCTCATATACTTTCACTGTCTCTTTTTAGTTTAAATAACGTGAATTATTAGTTTGAACCCTGTTAAATTCGTTGTTACATTTATCGTATAATAACGATAAATGGGTTATTTTGGGTTTCATATTCTATTTATAGGAATTCAGTACACTTATATTTATTAATTCATTTATTTTACCCCCTTGTCTCTGGTCAAAGGGTGTGCCTTGTTCAGGTCTATTAAATACACATATGTGGTAGAAGTTTTTCCTCCCTCGTGTTGTCAAGTGAAAGTTTTAAACACGAAGTGTGACTGAGAGAAGTATTTTCATGTTAAACCCTTCCTCCTTTTTTTGAATTCATCTCTATAGAATGTTTGTGATGGATCTCCGTCTACTGGTTCCAATCATAATTTATATTAATGAATATAATTGTGAGAAATAAGGACTATTAATAAATTTCTTTTACCGTGAAATGGAGACAACCGTAGGAGAGGTCCTTTTCTTTTTTGTTTGTCTGAAGACAGATTAGTACTATTTTTAATTTTTTAGAGTTAATGATTTATAAGATGTTTTGTATACCGATTATAAAGAGTCTTGGTAGTACTAGTAGTTTTGTTTCTTTCAGACTCTTTAGGTGTCAGATCAACTGAGATTCTTTTATCTTGAAGACTTACTTTACACAGAACCTATTATAGGATCTTTTCTTCTTTCTTTAGTTTTGGATTCTTTTAAACTTATTACATACTTGAAATCAATTGTTTTTGTATAGTTATAATCGAACACTGACTTAGGTTCGAACTAGACGAACGATTTGTTGTCCCGTCATTAGTTAAACCTCTTCTTCACAATTTCGTTCTTTATCACCTGAAATAAATCTTTAGACTCGTAGATTCTACTGTTTAATCGTAAGATCTCATGGTAAAATACCCCGAACCTAACCAAAGGAAATATCTTATCTCTCCGTTTCCTCCACTCTCTCATTTCATTTTTCGGGTACACACAAGTTGACGAAGCGAGAAACACTGGGGTACCTAATACTAGGAGGTCCGAAGAGACAAGTGTCCTAAGAGGTCTGTTCTCATGATCTCACCCAACGGTACGGAAGAGGTCCCCTAGAAGGGATGGGTCCCTAGTTTAGGTACAGAGAATTCAAAGGACGTGACCGTCCACCCAAGAAATGGTGATCGTGATGGACCCTTCGGGTATTTTTCCGGTGTTCAGAACGATTTATAGAGGACTGAACCGTTCATAACCCCTTTCTTACATGATTAAAGAAGAAAAGACGTCGTCAAGTGTCCACCAGTCCTAGTCTTACGGAAGGACATTCGACTTGTTTCCGTGAATAAAATTATAAGTCCGATCCCCGGTCGAAGGAATTCTGTCCGGTAACACACACGGATGTAGATATCTGTCGTAGGAAAGTCACTAATATCATTGTGTTCGTTGTCTCTCGGTTCTAATTTCAATTTCTTTGTCTAGTTTGTACAACAGTCTAAGACAAGAAAGGACAATATCCAAGAAATTAATACTGTTTAAATAGTATAACTACATTTTACAATTATCATCCTTGTAAACTACACTACTATCCTCTTCGTATGACTGACTTTGGTGGGTGGGACCGATCCGTGGTATGATTGGTAAACATACTCAACGAAATACTGTCCTCCAGGACCATTCCTTGTGTCTTGATTATTCGGTAGTGGTTGGTCTTCGCAATTCCTCTCAAGTTTTCCACTGTCGTGTACAGGTTGGTGGAGGGTCTTAGGAAGAGTGACCATAGATAGAAACGACTCGTTTAGGACACGGTGGTCCTTCCTGAGACTCAGTCTTACTAACCGGTTCCTGTTGGGTCTTTGATTAGGGTAATAGTATTTTGGGTTCTGACTCTCGGTGTACCGTCTCGTTAAGAGGACACAAGGGAATGGGATGACGAGAGGTGGACCCACTGGGAAGTGTTGTTTTAGAGAACGAAACAGTCGTGTACACAGAGGAGTCTGTTAAGTAAAGATTCACAATCTATTCTCGGGAGAAAACCCGGGACCTTCTCAGGGGGAAGGACGTTGTCACACTGTGTATTTTAAGGAAACATGATAGAAATGTTGAAAAGATATTCAAACTTTGAAAAGTTTTTACTTTCAGCTAAAAATTTTTAGGAAAATCAGTACACACCATTACAGTAGAGTTTAACTAATAGACAGGACATTTTATCATGTTTGGAAAAATTTTTTCACTTATTCATCGTCTTAATCTCTCATCAAAACTATATCTATGTGATAGTACACGTTTTATCTATCGATCCCTCTTCGACGACATATCGTGTGTCTCAAGTCGAGTCACGAGACACTACTGGATCTTTCCACCCTACTCCTCACTCTCCCTCTGAGGTCTCCCTTCCGCGTATATATATATACGAATGTCGACTATATACAACAACATGTCGTCTTTGGTTGAGTTATAATGTTTCGTTAATAGGAGGTTAAAGTTTCTTTCAAGTCAAGTCAAGTCAACGAGTCAGCACAGGTTGAAAAACACTGGGGTACTTGACGTCGTGTGGTCCGGAGGGACAGGTAGTGGTTGAGGGCCTCAAGTGAGCTTGAGTACAGGTAACTTAACCACTACGGTAGGTCGGTAGAGTAGGAGATAGTAGGGGAAGAGGAGGACAGGGGTCAGGGAGGGTCGTAGTCTTAGAAAACGTCACTCAGTTGAGAAACGTACTCCACCGGTTTCATAACCTCAAAGTCGAAATCGTAGTCAGAAAGGTTTCTTGTGGGTCCCGACTAGAGACAATCTCACCTGACCAACCTAGAAGAACGTCAAGTTCCCTGAGAGTTCTCAGAAGAGGTTGTGGTGTCAGGTTTTCGTAGTTAAGAAGTCGTGAGTCGAAAGAAGTGTCAGGTTGATTTCTTTCTTGTTTGACATTTTGTTCGTTAACCAAATTTTTTGTTGTTACTTTGTTTACGTTCATGTAACTAACAGTTTTAATTTTATATCTCGGAGATTCTAAACCAGTAGGTTTTGATTTTTTTGGGTCGTTGAGTTTTCCCTATTTCATTTATTGTGTACTCAATTTTTTTTCCTTTTCTTTTTTCTTTGTTTTTTGGGTCGTCAGTAGAAGTTCGTTTTTATGTCGAAAACAGGATGTCGTTATAACGTTATATATCTCGATTTATTCTAGTTCTCACAAGAAAAATTTTCATTAGACAGAATAAGTCTTCAAGTCGTGTGAAGGGTTTCCAAGTTGAGGTGACTATAAAGGTTCACAGATTAGAACAAATGGTGACCTATTACTTGCATTTATAGTTCTATGAAAAAATTTCGAATTTTTATAGTGGTTGTCAATTCTGATAACAATCCCTTCTTTAAGGGGAAGAGGACAACGATGACAGTTGAGACTCACAACGTCTTTTCGGTTAATACTGAGGTACAACCTTTGAGAAAGAAACAGAGCAAAAAGTAACGAAAACAATAATATAGCTGTATTACCGGACGGAGTCTCCTGGGACGGGGAGACGGACTTTCACTTTTATAATAAACGAGTCAGTACAGACTGAGAAACGCTGGGGTACAAGATCATCGGGCGGTCCGAGGAGACAGGTATCTTAAGAGGTCCGTTCTTATGACCTCACCCAACGGTAAAGGAAGAGGTCCCCTAGAAAGACTGGGTCCCTAACTTGGACCTAGAGGACGTAACTTCCGTCTTAAAAAATGGAAGACTTGGTGGTCCCTTCGGGACGGGGAGAAGGACTTACGTTTGATCTCAAGGAAACAAGTCTAGTATCTCTTTATTAGACTGGAGAGGGTAGATACTTATGGATGTCGTTTTTCTTCTCTAATTGTGTGGGGAAGAAACCTTCCAACCGGTAAGGGTCTCTATAAAACCTTCTGACTTCCGGGAAAGTGAAATGAAGGGGTAGCAGAGAGGGAGGGAAAGTGAAATAAAGGGGTGATGGAGAGGAAGAGATAAGACGGAAAATTGAAGACAAGGAGTAACTAAGAGAGAGGGACTGAAACATTTTCAGTCTTAGACCGTAGGTCTGGTACTGTTCTATTAATGAGACTCTGAGGTCAGACGGTTGAAAAGTCAATCGGTCGGAAGACTTATGTCAACATAAGGAACGGAGTTGTGGAGTAGAGAACCGAAGTGACCCGACAGCACACCACTCGTCTCACTCGAACCTGAGTCGTGATACTCGTGACCACCGGTAGGGACTCGGACCAGTCAGGTTTGGGTTTGCGTCAGAGGTAAGAAACAGAGTCGACTAAGTCATACGTGAAGAGTAAGGGACGGGAAAAGGGATGGGAACAGGAACAGTGTAGGTAAAATTTCGACCACTGTTATTCAGAAAATGTGTAAAGCATCTTTGCAGAATCTTTTATACACTATTTAGGAACCTCCAACCAAACTTACATGTTATCGACATGTTACTGATCTTTATGGTACCTTTAACTTTCATTTTACTTTTTCGTCCTCACGTATTTTTATATTTTATTCTCTATAATGGTTCATTTTTCTTTTCAAAATTTTAAGGTTATTCTCTCACAAATTTTACATTGATACTATGTAAATTTTTCTCGGAGAACTACTTTCACTTTCTCCTCTCACTTTTTCAACCGAAAAGTCTTTTGATTCTAGTACCTAGACCAGGATAGACAAGTACCGTTTATCTGCCCCTTTGTTGCCTTTATTACTGTCTGAAATAAAAGAACCCGATGATTTAGTGACGTCTACCACTGACGTCGGTAGAAAGAAGGTTCTACGAACGGGGAACCTTCTTTTCAATACTGGTTGAATCGTATAATTTTTCACCGTAATGAAACGGTTGTTTCCAGAAAGATCAGTTTCGAAACCAAAAAGGTCGTCAGTACATACCTACACTTTCAACCTGATGTTTCTTTCAACTCATGGTTTCTTGACTACAAAAACTTGACACCACAACCTCTTCTGTGAACTCTCAGCGAACCTGTCGTTCCTTTAGGTTGGTCAGGTAGGATTTCCTTTAGTATGGACTTATAAGTAACCTTCCTGACTACGACTTCGACTTTGAGGTTATGAAACCGGTAGACTACCCTTCTTGACTGGGTACAGTTTTCTGGGACTACGACCCTTTCTAACTTTCACCCTCCTCTTCTCCTACTGTCTCCTACTATACCAACCTACCGTAGTGACTGAGTTACCTGTATCAAACTTATCCGAGAACCTCGACCACTACCTGTCCCTTCGGACCGTACAACGTCAGGTACCCTAGTGTTTCTCAGTATGTCCTGTCTTGTTAACTTGACTTGACTTTCCTCACTTTGGTATAGATCATAATGAGTGTCAATTTTAAAAATCGAAAATTAAAATTGAATTACTAGTTTTATATAAAAATATTATTGTCACTTCAACGTTACTTTACCTGTCAAAGTTTATATAGATTTCACATATAGCAATATTTGAAAGTCTTCCTTATACACGACTTCTTCTTTAGGATTTATCAACGTTTTGGTAACCGATAGTATTATTAGACGTAACGGTCCTACTGGTATGATTCTGTCAAGTTTAAGAGATATTTAATTTTTTCACCTAATCCATTTGAATATTAAATATGTCACCTTATTATTTTCCCCGAAAGGACCACCAAGTTACCATTTCTTGGGTGGACGATTACGTCTTCTGTGTCCAAGTTAGACAATCCATCAATCATATCCTTTTCCCTCAGGTTTTACCACCACCGATTTTCTGTTTCTTCCCTTTTCGGACGTTTTTACCTTGTTTTTATTTAAGTATCTGACCTCACTCTTAGAACCCACTTTGTTTGTCGGAAGGTTTAATCGGGTTAAACACATCCTGTCCGAGTCTCCCCTCCTCTGTTTTACATATTCTATTTCTTCGGTTCTCCCTAATTCCGAAGAGGAAACCCCAACCGGGCGGGAGTGTTGACTACCCATATAATAGGAAACAAAACGCTTATTTTCAAACTTAACATTGGCTCGACATTGTGACCAGGGGGTAAAGTTTAGAAACGACGTCACTCTGTCTTGGTTCCTTTAATGTGTGAGGGGACTGTATAGGAACCCAGTCCTTCTAAGGCACGTCTTCCTTTACTGTTGGGTGAGGTTATAAGAACGGACCCTTTAGGGTACCTGTCCCTTCGGACCACCCGATATCAGGTACCCCAGTGTTTTACAGTCTTTGTTGAATTACTGATTTGTCATTGTCATAATATATTAGTAAATTGATTGAAGAATCCGTTGTACATCACTACATCTTCCAACAAGTATTATAAATATATTAATTTCAAAGTATCAACACAGTTCATCATGTATTCATACTATAGTGAAATTTATACAAATACTTTAATGATCTTCTTATAGGTTGCTTCCTAAAAATAGATTTATCACCCTAGTCAAGTCAAGTCAAGTCAAGTCAGCGAGTCATCACAGGTTGAGAAACGCTGGGGTACTTATCGTCGTGCGGTCCGGAGGGACAAATAGTGGTAGAGGACCTCAAGTGAGTCTGAGTGCAGGTAGCTCAGGCACTACGGTAGGTCGGTAGAGTAGGAGTCAACACGGGAAGAGGAGGACGGGGGTTAGGGAGGGTCGTAGTCTCAAAAAAGGTTACTCATTTGAGAAGCGTACTCCACCGGTTTCATGACCTCAAAGTCGAAATCGTAGTAAGGAAGGTTTCTTTAGGGTCCCGACTAGAGGAAGTCTTACCTGACCAACCTAGAGGAACGTCAGGTTCCCTGAGAGTTCTCAGAAGAGGTTGTGGTGTGAAGTTTTCGTAGTTAAGAAACCGCGAGTCAGAAGAAGTGTCAGGTTGAGAGTGTAGGTATGTACTGGTGTCCTTTTTGGTATCGGAACTGATCTGCCTGGAATCATCCGTTTCATTACAGAGGCGAAAAGTTATACGATAGATCTGACCAGTATTGAAAAGGAGGTTCCTTATTCACAGAAAATTAAAGTACCGACGTCAGTGGCAGACGTCACTAAGACCTCGGGTTTTTTTATTTCAGACTGTGACAAAGGTGACAAAGGGGTAGATAAAGGGTACTTCACTACCCTGGCCTACGATACTAGCAAAAGACTTACAACTCGAAATTCGGTTGAAAAAGTGAGAGGAGAAAGTGAAAGTAGTTCTCCGAAAAATAAAGGAGAAGTGAAAGACGGTATTCCCACCACAGTAGATGTATAGACTCCAATAACTATAAAGACGGCCGTTAGAACTAAGGTCGAACACGAAGAAGGTCGGGTCGTAAAGAGTACTACATGAGACGTATCTTCAATTTATTCGTCCCACTGTTATATGTCGGCACTGTATGAGGAATAGGATAAACCTTGGTCAGACAAGGTACAGGTCTGAATTGACAACGAAGGACTGGACGTATGTCTAAAGAGTTCTCCGTCCAGTCCACCAGACCATAAGGGTAGAGAGATTCTTAAAAGGTGTCAAATAACACTAGGTGTGTCAGTTTCCGAAACCGTATCAGTTATTTCGTCTTTATCTACGAAAAGACCTTGAGAGAACGAAAAAGGTACTAGGTCGCCTATAACCGTCAAACTAGAGACCAAGGAGACGTAAAAGATTTTGGTCGAACTTGAAGTCCCTCAAGTACCAAGTGCATAACGACTTCGGACCGAACCTCTTAAAACTCGTAATGAACTGATCATACACTCTACTCACGTTAACACGCCATCAAACTCGTAAGAAACCGTAACGGAAAGAAACCCTACCCTTACGTTTGACTGGAAAAGGTCAGGACACCGGTGACGACTCAAAAGGTTTAAACGACCGTATAACTCACGTCGTGAAAGTGTCGTAGTAGAAAGTCCTAAACTTTGTCGAGTTGACCTTAAGGTAGTGGAGGCAATCGAAACAGTATCACTACGAAAGATTCCGGGTGAACTGAAGTGTAAGGTTCTACAGACAAAGATCTAATCACTAGTGTAGTAGTACTGATAGACCCAGCACTTCTATAAAAAACATGTCAAGAAGGCCCATAAGAACGGTGAAGAATTAGAGAAGACGAAGACAATTCAGGTATGGTAAAGACAAGAAATAGCTCGGGTAGAAACGTACTTTACAAGGGAACCATAGAGACTAAAAGAACTTCTCTAGAGATCAGAAAGGGTAAGACAAGAAAAGGATATAAAGAAACGTAACTAGTGACTTCTTCCGAAAGAATAGAGAAGAACGATAAGAAACCTTGAGACGTAAGTCTACGGACATAGAAAGGAAAGGAGGAAACGAAAAACGGAGAGAAAAGAGGTGTCGATAAACATTCCGGAAGAGTCTGTCGGTAAAACGAAAAAACGTAAAGAAAAGGTACCCCGACCAGAACTAGGGATAGAGGACGTGTTACAGTGTTTGAAGTAAGGTATCAAGTAGTCCGTGAGATAGATAGTCTAGATCACCCTATGATACATTAATAATAGTTGAAGTAAATCACACATTACTGACATAAATCCTTTATCAGGAAATACACGTCAATTTATAACAATATAAAGTAGTCAATAATATACTTAAAAAAAGTGTAAAAGGGAATTTTAGACTGTAGTGTGTAGTTAAATGAATGTACTTATTTATCACTAAATTATTAATAAAAGTGTTACTCTTATACTGAAACGGTAAATTTACTACTTTTATTTTCGTAAGATAATACTTCAAACTGACAAGATTTTGTATCTGATTAAAGTCTGTAAGGTCGCTGGAAAGTGTTTGGTGCCCGGTATGACTGAGGTAAGACTGAAATTTTAAAAAATGTACGACTGTTTGACAACTACTATAAGACTACCTGGGAAGGTAATTATTACGAACTTAGGAGATATCTTCTTAAAAGGTTTCGTAATTCAATGACTTCTTCAATAGAAGATATAGAAAGATAAATCAAACGATGAAGACTACGATTCAG